>CAIGQV010018202.1:11653118-11671353 GCA_903798115.1 Danio jaintianensis
AAATATTGTAACATTATTTGGTAACACTTTTGATCAGTTCAGTTGGTCCTTGCTAAATAGAACTACTCATTTCTTTAAACAAACAACAACAACAAACTTAGCCTATGAGTACTCGCAAGATTTATTCGTACTTTACAGCGTTACTGATAAAAAAGCAGCATATGTCAAATGTTACCGGAGCGACGGGGCTTCACCCGAAGAAGGCGTGTCGATGGAGGCGTTGGGGGGGGCGGGGCTTAGCGGCCAACTCTGCTGCCTGATTTCACACTCTCTCCACTGGCTGCCCGTCTAAGCTCCAGATTCCAGACTCTACCTGCGCTCTGTAGAGCAACCCGCCTAATCCTTTTAGCGGACTCAACTCTCAATACTATCCAGCAACTTCAGACCTACATCTCTCTTTATTGAGATTTTCGCCGGACTGTATAAAGGAGAACCGGGGTTTTCTTTAAGGATGCATTCGGTTATCTGCCTTTTCGGTGCCTTCATAGCAGCCGCTGTGTTTGTTCCAGGTATGTAAATAAATTATTATTAAAATATTCATCTCATCCATTCTTTCATGTTACATCGCTTGCCAAAAATGATGTTGAAGAGGTTCCTTCCTATAGTGACAATTCGACAAAAAAAACTTCGTTATATAGCACATCAACAAGTGTTTTTAATAGCTGTTGCCGCAATTCGTTGACAATCATTTGCCGGGTCATGTGTTACACTTTTCATTTCTCCCACGTAAAGAACAAGAGGTCAACTCTCCACCTGAAGAAGATTAAGCCATCTGTGCCCGCCTCGGACATTCAAATTCATTCATTTTCCATGGCCAGCAGTAGGACACTGTGATAAATGTTTCAAACGTAAAAGAATGTCTTTACAGAACTACGATTACGAAGCATTTCAACTTTAAGTTTGGGCAGATGACACGCGACGTACTGTTGATACTAAGTATTTTTGTTTCGGTTCAGAAACATCACGCGCAGAAACATAGGCAACATAGCAGTGACATCACACCTGCGCGTTTCTGAATTCCCCATCTCTATCGTAGCTAGATGAGTAAGCCACAAATAGAAACTGAACGCGGACCTTGAAGGGACAAATTAGCCAAAAATTCCAACACGACCTGTTTGTTTTATTCACTGTAATGTTGTTAGTGTTGTTGTTCGCTCATTTCCATTGAAACACAATGAATTAATTGTGCCTTAAGAAAAAAAAGGAGCTGAATATTCACAAACCCGTGTGCGATACTTTAAGTCAACTAAATCCATACAGCGTGAATTTGCATGAGGAACAAAACGAAAAGAACCGGTCCCCGATCACGGACCCAGAGAGAACTGGATCGTTTGAAGAACGAAACATTCAATGTGTTTTTGTATTCGCCTGGATCATCTAATTGATTCATTGATAAGATCCAGGTCAACTAACACGACTACAATCAAGTTTTCCTTTTTAAATTCCAGACTACCAAATGGATTTTACTGTGGGATCGCTGCAGTACCTATTCATTCTAATTCAATGAAAGACTATGGAATGATATGATACATCATTTTATTTCTACTTGTTTTATCCATAAGATACTGCGTTATTTTTGGATTGTACAACCTTCATACTCTCATTATTTAAAGTTACTCACTAATTAAAGTCTGTGGGGTTTTGAGGTGCGCGCGAACATCGCTGCCCAGCTTGAATCTTTAAGCGCGTGAGTGCGCTATGTGTGTGCGCGCGTGCTTGTGTGTGTGTGTGAGAGAGAGCGAGCGAGCGAGCGAGAACGAGCGTGTGCTTGCTCACGAGAGGCTGCGGAGGTGGAGTGTTGTATGTTACAAATTCAGTCATTTGACTGGTTTTATCAGTGTCACATGTTTGTTTGCTCATCAAAATTCATTGGAGATTGCTGTCTTTATTCGTCTTCATTGATATGCTACGAAGCTATGATAAGGCGGTAGAATGATTGATAACTTTGGATGGTGAAGGTGGATGTGTTGCTACAGCTAGTATTGCTCATTATTCTTTTTGAAACGTTTTCTTGAATAATGCTACACTAAATATGGATCTATCTATCTATCTATCTATCTATCTATCTATCTATCTATCTATCTATCTATCTATCTATCTATCTATCTATCCATCTATCTATCTATCTATCATGCGTCCCTTTGTCCATCCATTCGTCCATGTAGATAAATAGATTGATAGGCCTAGGATTTTAATATTATTCCAAAGCGGTACACAGATGTGTTTTGGCTATTAAATGGATAGCTGGCTTGAAATACTGCTAGCATATCCTTTGGTTTGACCTGCTATACTCCATCTCAAGCAAATTTAAAAGCATTAATTGCAAAACATCACATTAATTAAAAGACATTTATTCAAAATCATGTGCTCCACAGCGGGAGGCATTTAAAACTAAACTAATTGGGGAAAATGTTCTTTGAAAGTTGTGGAGAGAAAACAATGTGTCTGTTACAAGAGTTTACATACATTTTAAACTGAAATGTTCATCATTTAAAAAGTTTATTCACATGCTATTTGTCATCTGCCCACACACTTTCTAAATATACAGCATTTAGTTTGTCAGGTATTTAACTGTGTGTCACATACAGTGCATAATGCGACATTTGGTAAAATTATATCGAATATGTTTATCATAAAATTATGGAAGCTCCATCACACAACAGGAAAATCCTTGTGCCAAAAAAATTGTGTGGCAGTTTGCAGGACTTAATTATATAGTGTGGCAAAAAATGTATTGTTGATTATAAAAATATATTGGCCATTGTTTTGGGATCATCTTATCCAGGATGATGGGTGTGGTCCATGCTGTTCCCTGAGGAATCTTTCAGTATTTCATAGTGTGGTTTTGAAGCAACAGAACATGACATCTCATGATTTATTCTGGGATGTCAGGCATGTTCGTATATGTCTGTTTCCCCCCCCACAGACATTTGTTTAAAGCGACATGGGCAGTTTCAAAGAGTTCACCTCCACCCAAAACAAACACACACATAACCTAAATAGCCTTTCCTCAAAGGGTATTTGCCGTTATGACCCCTTGGCTCTTTTTGGCTGTGTGTTGGAAAGGTCAGTTCCTCTGAAGGGCTGTCAGCAGGAGACTGATCACCTGTTTGCAAACAGGTAAACAAAAGCACCTATGTCATTTTTGAGAGCTCAGTGTATAATATGCTCTAGTTGTATTTTGTAGCAAAAGTCCTTTTCACGCAGTTTCCTGAATGCATTATTTAATTTGCAGAACACTAAATAACCTAGCTGATGAAACATTTCCTTATTATGAAGAATTGTTCATCTCATTCTAAAAGCTGCATGATTAAAGATCTGATAAATGTGGACTGAATTTAGCAGCATACATGAAAAGGTTTTATAAATCATCATAATAATTCAAATGAAACAATTCTTGGGGATGTGTTTTTCTGAATTCACTATTGGAAATTTGCTATGGGTTACGTCAGGGTTACTCAAACCACAGCTTTTGTTTCATATCTGTTTACTCATCAGTGATGTCACTCAGAATGGCATTTGACTATGAGAAGGAACTGAAACTCTCTCTTTGTGAACCAGAAAATATGGGAATTTGTTTAGTATGAGAGATACATAAGAAACATAATACATTAAGACAGACACTAAACCGCATCTCTACCAGGAAATCCCACATCTGATCATTTAAGCATTGAAGCGTAAGATTCATGCCACCTTGGGCTGATGGGGAAATATTGTCGTTGTTTATTTGTCAGGCAAAGGCTTGAGCTGATTAATGTCAGTTCCACTTAAATACCAAACAGGAAAACATATGTAATGAAAAGAAAAGTCTAATTCATATTTGCATACTCATTCGTTTTAAGCCTAACTATGGAGGAAAAGCCAATGGGAGCATATTGTAAAAGCTAATTTTGCAGCTTTAGGGCTTTGTTCTTCTAAAATGGTGGGAAGTGGAGAGAAACAAATGAAGAGCACAGGCTAAGTGAACGGTGTTTCATGTGCTAAAGTGATTGTTGGTATTATGCTAAAATTATTGGATTCAGGTTTGGATGAGACAGGCAGTTAAGGTTTCAAAATGTGCTTTTGACCAACCGTTTAAATTGGTTGAAGTGCTGAGGCCATTATGTCATCATTTATTCATATTGAAATTCCCTCCAGACCACTCACATTCACGCATGCGCGCACACATATGCTCCATCACAGGCTTTTACAGTAAATTACTCAAGCCATGTGTTTGAGCAAGCATCTGCTCTCCATGCACACATATACATCATCCCTCCTATGGCCTCATCGGGGGTCTTTCTTGTCCATCAAACACAGTCCCCATTTGCTAATGGATTAATCAGAGCATTGCTAGGAAGGTAGACCTGCTGTCTGCACCACCCAAAACAGCCTCCAGAGACCTCAGCCAGTCTTATCTACTCATCTGGCCTCCACACAATCAAAGGGGAGGGCTTACATTACGTTTGTGTATGCTTTCTGATGGACTGCTGGGTTTGTTGCCAGCAATGAAAATGCCTTATCCTAAGATTGCTGGTTGATAAAATGGGGTTGGTGGTCTTAAATGCAGCATCGGGGGAATGTTGTGCTCTTGCTTTAATACTGTTATGCATATAAGCGATGCACAGCGGGAAGACATGAGCGAGATAATCTTAAATGAGAGGGCTAACTTTTGTGTGCTGTACAATAACCTTGTTTTCACAGAGGCAAGCTCATCTGCACTATCAAAAATGGAAGTCGCAGCAATGATTTATTCAAGTTCTCTTGATGGCTGACCTGTTTTTCACCAAGATAAAACCCAAGGCTGCGTGTTTTCAGATCAATACCTGTCATAGACCTGACCGTAGGCATTAAACTCAACAGTTGTCACTTGGATACAAGATTTTTGCTTGCAATCAGAATGCCAAAAGCTGATTAAATGTGACAAGTGGACTTGGACTTTTATGTATTAATGATTCTTGCAGACGCGCACCAGCATCGTCTTGCAGGCGAAGTATTAACGAGTTGCAAACAGATGTCTTTCAAGTTGATCTTTTTTTATCCCATCTTGAGGTAAATGGGATGGTTTAAAGAGCCACAACTGACTCTTTTGGGCCACTCTTGCTCATTTATGGGCTGGTGATATAAATATATTGATGCGGCAGTCAGTGAAAGGGTCCGTGCTCGACTATCGATCTGACAAGCATCCAATTATTTCTACACTGTGTTTTTTTAACATGCACTCTTTGGTGGTAACTCAACAGCGTGGTTAGTCCACTGCGAGGCCACCTCAAGGCACTCAATATAGTTTTAGCGGCAATTATGTGGCTGTTGAAATGTTATTTAGAAGTTTGCTTATAGCACAAGAGTCATAAGTCACCCTTTCCTCAGGGTTGCGGTATTGATCAGTTTGGAGATTGTGGGGTAGAACCAATTTGAGTGCGTTTAGTGCTTGTGCTTATGAAACGAGCACGGTGGGTTTTGATCTGAGATACTTTAAGCCATACGTTATGAGGTCGATAATACCCCCAGACAAGGATTTACATCCATCAGGCTGCCCGTTCACATGTAGTGGTTAATGGTGGTCCAGCGGATATTATTTTATAAGTGTCAAATGTTTGTCCTGGCATTTGGATCCATCTACAAAAGGTTGTGAGTTGTAACAGCCCTTAGCCCATCTCCCTCCCGCCAAATCACATTCTGTCAAATATCCATCTGAGGCTTTGAGCGCTTCAATTCAGGCTGACATTCAAAGCCACACAACCTTTCTGGCAGCCATGGAGACGCACGATAACCGGATACCCATTCTGGGTCCGTCTCTTTGATGCCGTCTGTGATGTGCAGATTGCATTTCTCCATGTGTGAGGAGACGTTCCTGCCTGCCACTCTCGCCTCTTTAAGTGGCGCTTTGAACCCAAAAGGGCATGACAGGGGAAGGCAAAGTTTTTTCCCCTCTCTTAAATCTGTTCCGGATAGAGTGAGAGAAGCGGATGGAAAGAAGGTTAGAGTACCCATGAGCTCCATGTGTTAGGGACGAGAGCTCCCAGAGCTGTCAGTGTGAATGAGGAAGCACTGACGTTAGTTAAATCTATTAAAGGTAATGTGGGGTGAACCGTGAGCTTGACAGGCTGTGGCCCTATTCAGAGATGCTCAGCACAAACAATGCAGGCGGAAGAGTCGGTCAGAACTCTAAACATTTTAGAGCTTTAATTGCTCTTTTAGCAGGTTCACAATGCGCCCATTCATTTGAAAGCATTTCTCTTGCAGATTTGAGCGAAAGGTTGTGCCATTTAGGTTTGAATTGAGAATGCCTTTTAGATTAAAATTGCAATTTTGATTTGAAAGAAAGTGCAAATAGATTAAACGGAAATTGCTTTTCTACTTCAATGGATAGTTCCCCCCAAAAATAAAAAAATTGTTGTAATTTATTGTTTCATACCTGCATAACTCTCTTTCTTTTGAGGAACAAAAAATACTTTTTGAATAATGTTGTTTTGGGCCCCACTGATTACCATTATGTGGACAGAAGTGTTCTTCAAAATATCATTTTTAATCTTTCTCAGAAGAAAACCATACAAGTTTAAGGCAACAAGAGGGTGAGCAACTGATATTTTAGAGGTTTTTATTTTTTATTTTTGGGTGTGCTATTCCTTTAACACGTCCATATGTCATATTTAATAATGTGAATACATCACCTGTGATTATTTTGATTTGAAAAGGATTAATGCATCAATATGCGGTCATATATATGGTCAATGGAGTTTCTTGAAGAGACAGCTTACCCGCCAACAAAAAGAAAAAATTCTGTCAAAAATTACCCTTGTGTCAGTCCAAACCTGTATGACTTTTTGGTGGAAACCACCTCTAAAGCTATTTTAAATTTTGTGTTTCGCTGAAGAAAAAGTCATGTGTTTGCAATAACATGATGGGGGACAGATATTTAAAATCCAGTGGAATTAGAAAAAAAAAAAATCTGCTAAACAGGAAGCTATGTATGGTAGAGTTCAATAACCCCAGCGGCCACTAAAGGAGGAAGTGGTGGCCTTTTTAGTCATTAGTTCATTAGTTCAGGATTTAAGATGCACAGTATGTCATTTATCTTTACCACATGGATTATCTTAGTACATGGCTCTAATGAAAAAGGGTCAAATGTTTCCCCGCTAACAAATTTAGTGGCCTCTTCCCTACTGTTCACATCCTTTTTTAGCACCTCCCACTAAATCAAACTCTGAGGCGCTGACTTGTTGTCTTTGTGCTCCTAAGTAATAAATTAAACTGGTTATGTGATGTAAAAGGGTTACTGGTGGGAGCGAAAAGGAAGATGAATGGATGGGTGGATGAGACAGAGGCTGCGGGCGGAGGAGTGTACAATAAAAAATAACATTGTGGAGATGAAAACCTTGAACCCAAATCCCAGAGGAAGCAGATCAACTACAAATTAGCATTGCCCATTACAATCACACATTATGGTGGAGTATCATTAAGGGTTCCTGACCAAAAGTGTTCCCAAAGATGCAATTGCGAGTCAATTTATTATTCCCTTTTCATATTTCCAAAACGGCTTTGCCGCATGACTTTACATGGCAAAGTCGGATAGCTCCGGATTTCTGACAGGTTAAACATTCAGTAAACCTCATGGTGAAAATGATTAGGGCAGGCAGCCGACCTGCTCTGCTCCCGAGAGGCAGAAGAAGCATCCTCTCATGCGATAAATTAGTTCCAGCTCTCACAGGCTGAAGGAGCTCCCTCAGAGCACTGTGTTGTTTCAGCATGCACTGTTCTAATGCGATTTTAAAAGGTTGAAAGTTGGAGTAGAGGTAAATGGTTGATTATGTACACACAAGCGGCACACAGCTGCTTCGGTTCACATCGGGGAGAAAAGAAACCCCTTTTTTCCACCCTTCCTGAACCTGTTTCGGCACATCGAGAACGGCGGCCTGAGGGGCTGTTGTGACGCCTCCCAAAATTCCTGTCTTCAGAGCGAGTCTTTATCTCTTCCTTCACATGCAAATTTAATGGCTAAGGGGATTTTTTTTATACACTTTGCAGTGAATTTGTTGCTGCTTTATGATGGGAATACCTCAGAGAAAAAGCAACAGTTATCCCCAGCCGATCTGACTTAGTTTTGCTGCGCTCAGTAGTCTTTTGAGCGAAACTTTAAGAGGAATCCGTCTGTCTATTTATTCAATAAATCTCACCTCTGGGTGTTTGCCCTTTTCACTCCCTCTCCTCAAAATCCCTGGTTTCTTTATGCATTGTGTGTGTGACAGCACTTTCTGCATTCAGCACAAATTGATTTATTTAGCATCCAGACAGGTCAAGTACAATAGGCCCCTATGTTAAAAGTCCCATAAATGTGCGCGGAGGAAAAGTTAGACAGTGATACTTTGAATATCAAGTTTGAGGAGGTCGTGCTCTTTAGAAAGCCATCAGAAAAGAAAACTGGATGAGCTATATATCTGAAAGACCCCGGTAGGCTTTGCTACACTGGAAGTCTGCCATTTTGTCACCCATTGGCCTCCACTTTGCCTGGCAATGCTAATCATCATATTGACCTGCCCTGTAATTTCCCTTACAGCAAATGAGGCAAATGCACAACCAACATTAACCTCCACAGAAATTGTAACAGCTAAAAGGCACCGTTTTACCTTTAAAATGGCTGCTTTTTAATAGCTGGGCTAACTATTCTGTTCAAAGTGCTCTTTTTGGCCATTATGTGAACTAAAAGCAACTGTGCGAGAAAAAAGAAGGAGAAAACATTGCAGTCAGATGTCTTTTTTCATACTCAAACCAAGCACTGTATATTTTTGGCTAGTCCTAATTTCACATTGTTAACACATCTGACAGCTGTTCTTACAACTACAGTGATGTATTGGGGATTTATTCATAAATGTAAACATAAATAACTTTGCTGCTTATAACAAGTCACTAGCACATCCAGTGCAATTTAAGGAGTCCACTCCATCTTTTGAAGTGCCTTTCCAGTGACGTGAGGCCATAATATATCTGAGAGGAACTCGGTTGCTGTCTGCTAGCATCCACGCTGAAAGCTTAGGGTGATAACATACTAAATTTAACCACAAGCTGACCAACTTCCACTTCTTTTTTTATATCCTTATTTGGAAGTACCTGTGAACACATTCACAGCGGATAGAGATAACACCATTCTTGGGAGGTTTTCGCACGGTTATCATAGATCTCATACTAAAGGTATTTAAGCTAAAAGCCTGTGCCTTTGGTGTTCCCAACGTCTTAGGTGGACGATTTGCAGGTGAAATATTAATTCCTTTTCTTGCTCCTCGTCTCACTCCATCCCCGTCTCGTTGGGGCTGCACACACACTTTTGAAAAAGATTTCTTCAAGTGTGTTCCTTGGAGATAAGGAGTCGATGTATTTTTTTCTCTGGGCAGTGCGCTAATCTTCTGCTGTTCTATATATAGGAGACACAAGCTAAAGCATTTGTTTGATTCAAGACCCAGGCAGTGGTCTCATGACCACATTTCGCCTGTCATTTAATGAAATTGGCCTACGAAACACAAGGCTCCTCACAAGGAAACAAAAACAAGGAATACAAGGGCTGGACTTGTAATTTGTTTCTATTTTTGTGTCTGGTACTCAGTAAGTTAAAATGAAGTTCCAAAGGAAAAGCTTTGAAAAAAAAAGCATAATGGCATTGACGTCAGGTTTCAGTCATCATAGCGTTCCCATTAATCTCACTTACAAGGATGGATGGCTGAGGTCACCACGAGACCGCTGTTAGTCTCAAGTCCTTCTTTAAAAAACCATCCTGAGCTGTGACGCTGAAGGCAGATGCAGACATATAAGCCCATTAATGCCATTAAATGGCTTCAAAACTAAATCAGGAACTAGTAAAATTTCTATTAGAATATACTTTCCAAAAATGTATTAAACTAAACACACAATCCTCTTCTCAAGGTGTACAAATGGAGAACTACAGTACTGTATGCTTTTTGGTCAGAATTTATGTATTTGTCTTCACAATGCAAACTACCCAAATCTTGATCTATTGATAGTCTTTGATAGTTCAGAGCTTTTCTTATTTAGTTCAGGCAGCAGAACTCGAACTTTCAGTGTCATTTCTCTTATTTTCTTGTGCATTGCTAAATCAGGCGTGGGGAACGGTAACGTATCATACCTCTGTAAAGCTTCGAAGCATGTTTGATCCTTTTCATGAACTCACCCCTGTGGCTCTCACGTCTCAGATGGGCAGAGGCAGCCAACGGTTCAGTGCAATGACTGATCTGTTTTATCTGCAGCATCAGACACTGCAGCATCCTTTGCTCATCTGCTAAACACTGTTTTCCAGCTAACAGCTGAAGTCAGATGAAGTTGATGTCTTTGTATTTTTTATATTTTTTGTTTATTATAACAATAAACACACTAAAAAGTGCTTATTTTGCACACAAAAAAAATGACCGTGATTTTAACAGTAAAAAATGTTTAACAGTAAGTTACTATAATATATGGTGAGTAAGCATATATAACATTCCTAGAATTTTTTTTTTTAGAACAGTTTTTTTTCTCGTCAGTTATGAATATTAATGCTTTTTTATATTACATGCAATTTTGGTGATGGTGTTTAGTAGTTGTGTGAATGACACTGAGCACTTTCTGTATGTAGTATTCATATCTCTACTTGTGGGAAAAGTTGTGTGTAACGAAGGTACGATATGTGGAGAGTACTTAAAAATACTGGTGTGTTAACACTATAAAGTATGGAAACAGTATTTTGCCATAAAAAGTTTGACATTTCTTTTATGCCTTCTAATGTATTTTTGAATGTCTTTCAACTATGTTTCACCTTTGTTTTGACATTTTATTTACACAAAAGTATTAAAAACAGTAAAGTAATACGTTATTAATACACTGTAATACATTATTTGATGCCGACACCAAAATGGGACATCACCGAATCTGTTTTCAGATAAATCAAATGACTGAAAGATTCAGTTGAGATCTCCCATAAACTCAACAGCAAAAAAGATTACTGACAAATTCCCACAACTAATGCACAGACCTACAGTATACGCAGTTTTGCTTCTCAGCCCAAAATATTTGAACTTATAAAGCACTCCTTGTCACGTAATTTGCATTAACGGGCTCAAAACAAACATGACTTGAGCAGAAACAGAGCGCTCCTTCATATTAAATATTGTTTTGATTTTGCTTGGATATTCCTCAGGTGTTTGCGTTTTATTGGAACCCGGGACTCATTTCTTGTTCTTGGCCAGCGAAACTGTTTTTAAATCTTATCTTAGCTAGTTCTGTTGTGGTAACTGAATCCTGAGTGCCCCCAGGAGCTGTGCGGTAAAACGGCAGGGAGGAAATCTGGCTGCCCTCATCCTAGCTCTCGCTGCCAGTGGCTATGCTGCATCCCTCTGCATGATTGAAACTACAAAGCAAAGCTGACTTTATCTTCTCATCCAGTTCAGAACATGCCACTGCTTTGTTTCCCTCCTTTTAAATAAAACGAAATCTACAGTATAGGGATGGCGTAACGGTGTGCCCGGGCCTGACACAAAACATCAGGTGGCTGCAGGTCTTTCTAAAACCTCCTGCTTTGAAGGAACAGAAGGTTTTGCTGCAGGAGCCTGATAGTTGAAAGCTCTGATGTTTCAGTGCAAGTGATGTTTGTGTCCTGCATTTACCTTCCTCTTTTTTCAGTTTGTTCCATGTTTTCACACAATGTTTCAAGAAAATGGCAAACATTCACATGATAAAAACCCTTTTTCTCAGCTGCTTGTGATTTCTCTGTCATTCACAGTTATTAGTCATGTTTTTCTATGTTAAAGTGGGCGGTTGTGTGCAGCGTTTGTGAAGCTTCTGCTTTTTTTCCCAGAGGCTATGATATGCTTCATTTAAGCATCAGCTTTGTCTCTGATGTTTCTCCTAAAAGTGCTGAAGTTTGTCTTTTTTTTTATTAATAGAATTCTTTTATTCATAGAGCAATTCATAGAATGAGCTATATGCAAAAGTGTTAAAACTATGGCTTTGCCGTGTTATCAAAACTCTGGTCTGTTTATTCTTGACTTGCCCGATATCTGCTCAACCAATAGGTGAGGGCAGTTTTTCTGCTTGACCCGTAGTAACAGATGTTTACCAGAGTTATCTTTACAATTCATTAATTTTGAACATTAAAATTTAACACCAACTGTATGAAAAATTGATTATCGCTTTGTGATTTAATTATAAAGATTATTTTCAACAACAGTGCTTTTAAATTCAAGTGAGTGTTAGATGATGACACAGGCAATCTAAAAAAGAATTTGAAATAATCTGAAATTAAATGTTAAAATCTTACTGAATTTTACAGAACAAAATACTGAAGTAATGACAAAAGTATATTAATAAGATATATTATTGTAATGCAAAACTGACACAATCTGTAATATTTGGCATCATCAAACGTCTGATCTCGTGTGGTCAAAAAACCCATTGGGAAGGGGGCAGTTGGAGGGTGTGGTCCGGACCAACAAAAATGACTCTGTCTTCAAAGTGTAATGCAGATGGCTTCAGGGAAAAATTCCATTTCCCCTCTAAAAAGCACACAGACACACACACACAACGACCCCCCGCCCAAATCTCAAACCAGCCCAATGAACAGATGTGCTTTTGCTCATGCACATGCAGACACAGAGGAAAGTAATGAAAAAAATACAGCTTTATGGTTGCACTTTTGTGCACCAGCAGCTCTATTCAGGTGAATTCATAGACAGTTGAATACGTTGCTCCAAGGCCTACATTTATTTTTCAGCCACGCCGTGCAGCACAATGGCACTTACATTTATTTGAGTGGAGCAGATTTAAAATTAATCCACTATTCGAAATTAGTGCTGGAATATCATGCCACAGAATTTCTGAAGGTTATTCTGTGTTCCTAGGCTTTGCTGTCTGATAAAATGTCCCGATTTCACCTTTTTTTTTGCCAGGGTAGTGTCCCAGACAGCCAGGTGCCTGAACTGAAGGCCTTTGAAGTTAAAACAGATTTCATTTCTTCATCAGATCCCCAACCGAGATCAGCTCATAATGACTAGGCTTTGTATTCTTTTGAAGGAAAAGCCTTGAATCAAACTGTATTTTAAAGAAAGGCCACAAGTGATATTTTGCCTCCAAGGCAAGAGTTCGACTATAGACTTCCATAGCTCTCAGCATGTCTTTTTGAAGCCGCTTGACATGTTCACCATAAATATGCACTGAAAAGGACTTTCAGAAACTGACCTTTTGGTTTTCCATAGCCTTCGGTTGAAATGCTTGAACTTTGAGGACCTGAATATCTAGCTGACGAACGAACTAGAGAGGATCTGTGTTTGTTATAGAAATGCACAGCACAGGCTCAATCTCAATCTGCTTTTCAAAAATAAAAGTCTATTTAATCTTCATGTTTAATGCATTTCAAAGACATGGTTATTGGAAACTAGTATCATATAAATATGAATTAGAACAAAGGGTGAGCCTTAAAAAGGATGGGTCTTTTAAAAATCCCATTACAATCCCGGTCACGTTTTATGCTTCAGACCATATTGAACAGCTTTTCTCTTGAAGGTGATTACATTTACATTGAATCAAAAGAATGTCGAAGAATGAATACAATAATAAGAAAAACCACAATATTTTTCAAGAGTATAACGCGCTATACAGTGGACTGATATGGGAATGTGATTTCTGCCCTCTCTCAGATTATTAAAATAACATGCATGAGTCTAACACCTTCTGATATACAGAGTAAACAGCGTAAATGATTCAACACATGTTCCCTAGACCAAACCAGCTCAAAAAACACTCTCTCCAGCCCTCAGCCGATCATTAGCTTCTTCTTGCAGTTAACCGATCTGACCAGGATCTTAATGACTTCACACAATTTAACTACATTACAGCTCTGCTGTCCAAATAGACACGAAATGGGTTCAGAAGTCTAACTTATTTACCATTTTGCAGTATTTATAAGTTCATGCTGTTGTCATTATTTACTCACCCTCTTGTAGATTTAAACTTGTCTGATTTTCTTTCTTCTATAAGACACTTTCTTGCCTATGCAAATGCTGGATCGCAGCATTCTTCAAAACATCAGCTTTCATGTTCTGCAAAAGAAAAGTAAGGCTGGTTTATAACAGTAGCTATAACATTATTATGCTTTTACCTTTATTACAATAATAATATTTTTTATTATATTAACTATTGTTATTCCCTTCAAAGAATTGTAGATAGTGTAAGACTTGTGAGCCAAAAACTGAGATTCACTGGTTTAGAATGGCAGGCTTTCAAGGCAGGCAAGATGTTCAATTTACAGATGATGACTTCAAAATAAACCTAATATGTGGTTCCAAATGATAATGCAGACACCACTGATATATACCATACAACATCAATAAAGCAGCAAAGCCATATGACTGACTATGAATACTAATGAAACTAAAGTAATGATAACTGATGTTTTGTCAGCTACTGTCTACTTCAGTGGCATCCAAATCGAACAAGTAAGCAAATCTAAGAACCTTGGCAAAAGACAGTGGCATTAGGAGTAGAAATCCCCAACAGAACTGGTCAAGCTTCTGACACATTTGACTGTAAAGGAGAAACAATATCTTGGTTAAAAAAAACAAATGGAAAAAAAGGTCATTTCAGTATGCATCATATCAGTAATGTTACAAGGATCTGAAATGTGGGTACTGCTAAAAGTAGACTTAAAAAGACCTGACGTGCGATACCTTCAGCCAAAAATACGTATCTCTATGCAACTGGCATCAACACAATCAGACTTATTTGTGCAGATAAACCTAAGTTCGAAAAAGAAATCTAAAAGCACAGGGTACATTGGTTTGGCCACATATGCTGAATGAACGAACAATGGCTACCTTACAGACACTTTAAAGGCTTTACAGTCAAGGCTGACCTCAAAAACCCCATATTTACGTAACCTTGTTGATGGCAAATTTGAAGCCCTACAAAACTGTCATGAATCTGTGGCTCCCACAACATCACACTAGCTCTAGAACAAACCTCATACAGATGTTTGCTAAGGGACAGTGATAATCATCATGATTATGATGATGATCAAGGTCAGGGGTGCCCAATTCTGTTCCTGAAGATCTACCTTCCTCCAGAGTTCAGCTGCAACCTTGATCAAACAGAACTGTCTTTAATTACCAACTGCTCCTTCAGATCCAACTTAGTTGATTTAGTTGTTTATGATCAGGGTTGGAGCTGAATTCTGCAGGAAGGCAAATCTCCAGGAAAAAGGATTGGGCACCACTGATGAAGATAGCAGAAATTTTTAAGCATTCTAAAATCCATGTTTGCTTTTCAATTAGTTTGAATCTCAAATTGGATTTGTATTGAAGAAGAATGATTAAATTAATGGTCTCAGACTTTTGGACCCCCCAGTATCTGATTAAACATATTTTTATTAAAAACACAATATATTATATAGCAAATCCTTGCAGAAAATGACAAGAATCTTAAATTTCCTTATTAAGATGTTAATGAGTTAAATTGATTTTTTTTCTTCTTCCACATGGCAATAACACAGTGGGCAGTTTTTTGGCCAGCGATTTCCACCGTTTTGAATAAGGCCAGCCTGATTGCATAGTACCCTCCGGCAGAAAGAGGAACTGGTGTAATTGCAAGTTTTGCAGAGCTATCGCTACATGGGGTCATAACTAGATTGGTGGCGCCGCCTCTCAACCTCTCCTTCTGCCACCAACACTCCTCCTGCACTGCCTTAATTTTGGGCTATTGTGTTTTTCTTTCCTTTCTATTACTTTCATGCTCTGTCACAATCTCGCGCTCTCTCTCTCTCTGCCACGGTTACAAACTGCTGCAAAACCTGCTTTACCTGATGCACGATGTTCCATCATTCTGGTTACAAATATAGAGCATGCAACAATAATTACTAGATCCACCTCTACTGCAAGTTCCACAACATATTTTAGTCTGTCTTTCATTGTGGTTTGATTAAGACGACACTGGTTTCAAAACCCTTAATCATGTCAATCCAACTGTATCATTAAAGACCAAAGCGACATCAATCCAAATTGTCAGGCTGCTGATTTCACAGAAGCTTCAGTCAATTTTGAAAAGCTTGACCAGTAATGACCATCTTATCTGGCGGAAAGTGACTAGAGAACCTGTTTAAAAACCAATCAGTGTATGCACACACAATCGCCTCTGTATTTTCCAATGTCCTCTGTTACTCCAGCTTACCTTTTGCATGATAAATTGGTCGGAACGGTTCACCCCGCACAACACCGCTGAATCAATTTAGACGCATATGAAATGGAAGCTCGAAGTGTGACATGTAGCGGAGTAAAATAAACTTTCAGGGTATTTCATATTGAATAATGGATGTGCCAGAAACCATTATAGAATCACTCCGTTTTCCGTCCTCTCGTCGCCGGCAGCGAATATGAAACATTTCTAGCAAATACGGTAATAAAGCAAGTGTATGATTCGGAGACACAAGATGTTTTACTCGAGATACTATGATTAAATATGGATGTTCTTCAATACAGAAACTCTCAGAGAAATATTTTCAGATTAACCGCAGGTCCCTGTTAGCTACTCTCGGCTGAATGACTGTATTGTACCATATGTGATATTCTTTGTTTGTTCTTGGCTCTTTCATTGAGGTGCCGCTCGTGCTTTCACAGTAATCACAAATGGCAGTGGTGATACATCATTGCACATAGGGCTATAGTTCCCTTACGCATCCCCCCCCCAAAAAAAGCCAAACACTCAAATGGACGTCTTCTCTGAGCAAAGGAGTGAAGCACAGTCTTCTTTGGCAGCAGCTTTATTGCTCAAACAGAGGATGTGCTCGGTGTACTAATGCTTCCTCTGTCTGTCTTAGTGATTGTGTGCGCCTCCTTAAATGAAATCTGTTACCTGAGCAAACAAAACGTATTTCCTCAAAGCATTTTTTCCTGCTCGGTGAAATGAATTTGAGCTTTTACAAGTACCACCTGGAAAAGTCAGAAAGACAGACAGCAAGAACAATTATAGCACTCAAAGGAATATTATATAATCGACAGCCCTTGTGGCCAAATGTTGATTACTGCAAAAATTAATTTCCTCCGGTTCCTTCTTTTCATTTAAAACAAAAGTTATAATATGCAATGAATGGATCTGTAAATGTTAACATACACAGTTTCATTTATTACAGCCATTAGAAGTAAACATTGTCAATGCTCAACATGATTTTTGTGTGAAACTTATTTTGTAGAACTTTGGCTGCCATGACAACACAGTAATAAATTAGAGCTGCCAACTCTAACCCTGACCCATGCAACTGACACTGTTCTCACGCTCTTACGTGGTGAAAAAAACCTGTTAGGGCAAAAGATGAGAATTTTTTTATCCTCTTTAATGTGGTGTGACAGATTCTTAAAGTCACCTCAGTTCATGTGAAGTGGCAGCATGTGATCAAATCATCTCTTCTTTACTGCTAGTTATAAAGTGATAATTATGAATGATGGAGAAATGGAAATCTCAAGATATTGTGAATATATTTAAAAAAAAAAGAATAGTTTGTATTTTTTATGTATTACTTTATTACTAGATTTGTTTATATATTTAATTATTTAACATTTGTAGTCCAGTATATCACAGCGTACAAAACTTAGTGTGTATAAGATCATTCATTTCAATAAAATGGTGTAGGAATGATCACAGAAGCCTAACAAATAAGTCACAGTGGGTTTTTCAATTTTCAAGTGAGAAAAGTAACATCTGTGATAAACATAACTCAACAATACTTTAAGATTATGACCTACTACATACATTAAACACACCCATTTTGAAAAACTGATTTTTTTTTTATTTTAAAGGGACAGTTCACCCAAAACTGAAAATTCTGTCATCACTTACTCGCATCCTTCACTTGCCACAAAAAATGCTGGATACCTGTAACCATTGACTTCCATATTATTTGTTTTTCCAACTTTGGAAGTCAGTGGTTACACGGTTTCCAACATTAATTTTAGTGAACTATCTCCTTAAATGTATTGAAAAATTTATGTTTCTAAAAAGTAAATAAATAAGAGCAGTTGTGATGTGAGTCTGTGGAGTTTATATTGTAGGACAAAACATTTAGATCAGGGTTTTTCAAAGTTTAAGACAGTGGGCCTCCCTTTTGACACAACTTACCCATTGGCGCCCCCCTCCTCCCAAACACGCACGCACACACACACGCGCACACGCACGCACACACACACACACACACACACACACACACACACACACACACACACACACACACACA
>CAIGQV010018202.1:11678700-11734239 GCA_903798115.1 Danio jaintianensis
ACACACACACACACACACACACACACACACACACACACACACACACAGAGCCACTTGGACTGTAACGGCATTAGTGTGATTGAGGAAACCGGCAATTTTATCGGACCAGCTGCTGTTGGGATCCGGATACCATCTAGAACCATTATCTGCTGTTATCCTGTACTAAGAAGCCAAGATTTTATTATCTGGCTGTGTATGGCAACAGAGTAATATCCTGATATCATAGCAACAGCATCCTGGCGGAACTGCCTCAATGCATTGCGTTATGTGCTACAGTTTATTTTGTACTTTGTAAACATCTTTATTTGAAGCAGGGTTTCTTTTGTTTGACTGGGTCAAATGAATATGTCCTTTACTGCAGTTCATTTTTATTACTATAGAGCAGAAAAGTTATATCTCTGGCCATGGATGAAATTATCAGGTCTTGGTATTTTTTTCTTTCCTGTTCGTATGTAAATAAAAATAGCTGAACCCTCAGGTTGTCATGGTGTCTGTAGCATTCCAGAGCTCGCTGGCATGTACAGTACAACAAAGTAAATCAATCCTGAAGATTCCTTGAAGAGAATAGGAGCCAGTGAACAATAATGATGACCAAAGCAGCTGGCGTGTCGAGGGGCTCTGGATGACCCTGCTGTGGCTCTATCAGCTATCACCCGCTGGCCTCACCCGTGACTCCTGCTGCTAGGGCTGCTTATTTGACCTCTCAACCTTTGATCTGCGGGTTCTCAAAGTGCCCCAAGTTAGGACCTAAAGAACTTTGTTGGGATGTTCTCTCTCACCTGTTGGGCATAATTCATTTTATATATAGAGAGAGAGGGATGGTATTTATCTGTTGATACTGGTAAAAGCAGAATCATATGTGAAAAACAAAGGGCAAAATGTGACCTCTGGATGCTGTTTTTTCATACCCTTCATTCCCACTGTCCTTGTTTTTTCAGTTGAATGCTCTAACTATAGACTCTCGGGGGTTAAAGTCAATGCTAGACATACTCAGAGTTCCTAAAAGGTCTATAAGGACACGTTACTCTATCGATCACTGTTTGCCATGCTAGGAAAGGAAACATATAGTTTGTTCTTTAGGTTGTCCCTTAAGGTAGGTTTTATTGACAGAGATGCACAATATTAAAACTCTAGCCAATATCATAATGCGACACAATATACTTTAGTGTCCCCTTAAGGAAACTTTTCTTGCATTTAGCGTTTCTGTATTTTCAAATCACACATTCAGGAAATAAATGAATCCCATGTGTTTCATGCCATAAAGTGGAACATAACATGTAGACACATATTTCAGTATCATACTGAACAGCTAAAAAAACACTATTACCTAAATATTATTAAACAATGCTCTGAATTATTCGATTATTATACTGAAGTCCCAAATTATTAAGATTTTAAGTCACAAAGTCTGCATTTATTTGACCAAAAATATAGTAATAACAGTAGAACTAATAATAAAATAAAATAAAAATGTTTAAACAACATTTTATTCCTGTGATAGCATAGCTGCATTTTCAATGTTATTATGCCAGTCACATGATACTTCAGAAATCATTATAGGCTGATTTGCTGCTCAAAAACTTTGACAAGAAATAATATTTAATCATTAATATTCTTGTGCAAACTAATGATAAACTATTACTTAACATTTGTGTTCAAATTTAAATCATAAAAAATAAATCAAATGAATAAATCAAATGAATGATTATAAATCAAATGAATGCTGTTCTTTTGAATTCTCTAAAATAACAATCCCTAATACTGGCCTATTGTTGATATGTAAATACAAGTATGTATTTCACATCCCAATATGTTTTCACAACAAGGCTTGTAGTGAACCTGTTATAATAATAGAACAATATAATAACAATAAATAACAGAACAACAAGAAGTCCCTTTTCAGCAGGTAAACATGTGAGCAAATCTACAGGCAGCATAGCTAGTATGCAGCACATTCAGATGGCAAGTTTATCTCTGCGTATGACTCAACCTGCCCGCTTGAGTTTGTCTTTTCGCTTCCTCAGTCTCTCTGCAAGTCAACACACAGGCACACAGCCCGACGTGATGAGATCACCAAATACTTCACATTAATAGTAATAAATGCAGCTCCGTGTGCCAGCACTACCAGCCATCCGTGAGTGTAGGGAAGCTTTAATACAAGCCACTAGTCCAACTCCCTGGGTAAACTCAAAGATCAATGGCTTCCTCTGTCACATCTTCACACACTGGCTGGGATTACTGCAGAATCAGGGCTTTTAGTCAGGATTAGGGCTGTGTTGAGAGTGAAGAACACAAAAGGTGGTCTGATAGCGAAAGACCGTGTGCTAAATCGGCACAGCAGATCCTGGAGCCAGCAAAGCTCACAGCAGACTTACTCTGGAGGGGGTCATCCTCATTAACTCTGCCTGTTACCATGCTAAAGCAAGAAAGAAGATGGCCACAGGCTTCAATTAACTTGGTATTACTGTATTGAACCTTTTTTTTTTAAGGAAGAAGGCACCAAATGCATCTGTAATGGGACTGGTGCTTATTAGAATGCTGAAGTCTGAGTTCAACTTTTGGAAAGTTGGATTTGGCAATGCGTTTCAGGGATCTTTGTGGCAGTAGTGCCATAGTTTATAATTAATGTTATGAAGTGTGTAACGGAGGACAAGGCAGCCAGGTAAGGCTCTGGTGGAAACCCAAGACCATCTGCTGTCATTTCTTCAGTGTTGTGTCTAATTGCCCGCAGGCCTCCAAGAGACCCTTTCCCCACCCTAGGAAAACATTGTGGCATTTGGAGTTGAAGCTGGCAGGTGGCTTGAAGTTGCACATTCACCGTAACTTTAGATGAGTGTTGTGTAGAGCCTCAGGAAAGTTTTATCGCCACCCCACAGGGTTTCTGTCAGCAGGGATTTTGACTGCAGCTCCCATGTGTTCCCCAGAAATGAATTTCATTTACTCAGCCTCATGTCATTCAGAACCAGTTTTGATTTTCTTTCTGCTTCTTAAAAAATTTTGGCTTGCTAAATTAATACAATTAAATATAAATTGAATTCAACATGATCAGAATAGCAACTTAAAACTAAAATTAACTTTATTGCTTCTGAAGATTTAGAATAATGAGATCATTTCAATAGAATTGTACATTATCTGTGTTTTTGCATCTCTTATCATCACAATAATTGCGTATAAAGAGTGACAACTGTATATTCCAAACATCTTTCTTGCGTATTCCACAAATGAACGAGAGCTCATCTCATTCCATGTGAACTAATCCTTTAACTCACATTTTAAATTGCACACATTGCTTATGAGCTCCGTCCCAACGGAAGAATGTGTTTCCTGGACGCGCCAAAGAGAAATATGGCCAGCGTGACTGACACACACATCGCTAATGGTGCATGTCTCACACTTCTCTCTCACAAACGCTCGCACTAAAAGGCTTACACTCCCACAGGTGTGAAACGGCTCTGGTGTGTAGGAGCAAAGGCATGTCAGTGGGTTCTCCAAGGCTGTGTTGCTAAATGGTCCCAAAACATTAAACATCTTCACACTGTCACTCATGCCCATCCTCACTTCCTGTCTCCTTTCGAATAAAACTTCCTCCCGGTTCAACTAATGGGCAACGGAGCAGCGGAATGGAAACCTCCAAGCACATCAATGTTTTTCTCATGGGAACATTTCTTTTCTGGTGATCACGCAGGGGGGTTGCGGGGTGTTGTCCATTCCTGGAACACCGCTGGCCTTTCACCAGCATGAGACAGGAGAACACAGAGGAAAAACAGTCTCTGCTGAGAAGACCTTGAAACTTCAGTAAAACAAACACACAGATGAGTGAGAGTGGAGTCATCCTTCACCTCTCCCGCTGCTGGTTATGGCTGGTAGCTGGATGAAAAAGAGGCCTTTGGCACCAGACACTTACAGTTAATAATAGGATTTCACTTGGATACGGTGCAATTTTTCTCACTCTGCTACTCTCCATAAGGCTATGGAAATCCGAATGCTGCCAAAAGTGAGAAGGATTTCTGCTGTGTCAAGACCTGGCAGTACAGAACACTGACTTTAATAGAGGCACGCATGCACTTGGCACAGTATTCCTGCACGTGGTGGATAGCTATTAAGAAGAAACATTGGTTTTCCTGTTTCTTTTTTTCAGCTTTGGTGAGTTGAGTGAGAGGAACATGTATTTGAGCAATAGCTGTGTCCCAAATAATGTGCAATACTCTGTGTGCCATCTACTGTATGAATTTTTTGAAAGGTGTTTTTGACATCCAACATCTGATTTCTCTTTCCGTTTGGTTGCAACATAGGCTTATTCTGAAAACATAGCCCTATATACATTTCTGGAGATCGCGAATTATGTAGTCAGAAGTATGTATGGCTTTATTTCGTCTACACTACGGGGCGGTATGACGCAGCTGACTCTTACCAGCTGACTGCTTACCTCCGTATGGATGGCTTTCCCGCTGTTACCAGTTTGTCCAGTAGCTCGCCATGTACATCGGCGGACTTGAGATGCAGAGAGGAGTTGACCACGATGACGGGGTTCGAGTCTGGCGAAGAACAGTTCCAGAAAGTGGGTAAGACAAAAACAGAAGCCAAAAAATAAAATAAACAAGTAAATAACAGGGTGAGAATGTGGTAAAATCTGAAAATGTGGTAAAAATCAGGCTAGGGCTTTTTTTTCTGGATTGCTTTTTAAAACTGTCAGTTGGGTTTAGGGAAGTGTGTGGGTGGGTCAATTGGTGCTTTTGAAAACACTATTGGTTGGGTTTAGGGAAGGAGGAGGGTGGGTCAGTCGATCGATCAGTCAGTCAGTCAGTCGACAGTGGATTTACACGAGAAGAGCAGGCGCGAGTGAGAAATTTGAGATCTCAAAAGACGCACACAGCGAATTCACGATAACAAAAGCTGCACAAAACATACCTCCTGGGACGTATTTGTCGCTCTCCAGAAATGTATATAGCGGTACGTTTTCAGAATGAGCCTGCCTTGGTTTTGTTATGTAAGTTTTTTTTATTAAGTTTATTTGAATTTAGATTTCGCATTTTATGTATAATAATAGACTGAAACTGTTATGTCTGTGCTTACCACTTTTGTACAGATCACTGACAATACATGTTAATACCAGGTAGAATCGGGAAAGTGTTCTGTTATTTAAGTTTATTTCAATTTAATTAAGAAATCTTTATTTCTATAGTGCTTTTTACAATGTAGATTGTGTCAAAGCAGCTTAAGCACTAAGTGGATGATTTGGGTATTTTAAGTGTACTTTTTCCTTTTGAATTGTTAGTGTAAACTATGAAAATATAATAATGCATATAATCGTGACATACCTAATATGTTACATAATTTAAGGCTATTCTTACAGAACACGTTTTCTCACACATATTATGTGTGCAAAACATTTTTACTGATGTCTAAATGCATAGTACAATGTTTTTACTTTGTTTACTATATTTTAACAATTGAATGAAACCTCACAAGAGCAAGAGTGCTGTTGAGAATATCAGATATTTAGAATTCATACAGTAGTTTAATAAATTATTTAATCTTGAGTAAGATATAATCTTGTCATAAAATACTTTTTAAAGACTTAGTTATTCAGTTGCTTTGCTTTATTATTATATAAACACAATTGTGTGCATATATTACATAAAGATTGCCTTGATAGTTAAACGAGGACAGCAGTAATGATATTTTTATCATTGTAATATTCAGGATGGATAAATTCCAAAGAACATCATGGGCTGAAAAAATAAACATTTGCATATCTAAAATATCATAGTGATTTTATCCTTGTGCAATGTTTACACTGTAAGTGACTTGGAAATAGCATTAAATATTTCAGTGGCCGCTATTTGCACTATTTAGCATCAACCAGAGAATCACAATTGTGACATTCTTATTCTCAGATGACTACTCAATTCGAAGGGTATATCACAGAGTTCAGTCCTGAGCCCTTTTTCATTCCTCTTTTACCCCTTTCCGACCAGTGCTAACTGCTCAGCAGGGAATTTAGCTTGAACTCTGGTCAATCAGAGCCTACACCTGAATATATAAACAGCAACATCTGTTCACACAGTCACTGTAGGAATCCGGTAATGGGAGGATGCCCGCTCCCCCCCTGTTATCTGGCCACTGTGCTTTTCAGGTGTTTGGTGTCAGGTTCCAGATGGACCGTAGCCTCGTTGTATTAGTAACAGACGCGGGGCAATGAATCCACTGCGTTACCTGCACTACTAAATGAGATTGGGGTGTAATGATGCCCCGGAGCAGGTCTTTACTTATGGGGAGGTTTTGTTGTCATTCTTGTTTCCAAATGGCCCTGCAATGGGTTTAATAGCATTTCATTAAGGGTGGCAGCCGGACAGGAATGGTGATGCAAAGCTAACCAGTGAGACTAAGCTTTTTGGGACTTCCAGGAAGCATGTACTTTGCGGCTCCCTCAGGACACTTTCCAACCTGCATGCCATATTCATAATGTAGAGCATTACGGAAATTATTGCAAAGTGCACTTACCTGCCTCCCCTCTCTGATGGACAGTTTTTTTTTATGACTGTATTTTTTGCTTTGCTCTGCACTTGTTTTTCCTCCATGCGCGTATATATGTGTGCATTTTCATTTCCTCCTGGGCCTTAAGAGTGGTGTGCTTCCCTGTGAAGAGGGCAGATAAAAGGAGAGGGAAGAATCACTAGGGCCATTTTGACTTATTCCAAAAGCTGTACTCTGACTCTTGAAAGATCCTCAAATTTTTATGGACTAGGGTCTTTTTCCACATGTAGTGTGTAGTGAGTGAGCAGCTCTGTCCATAGTGTGCTTTCAGGAGATGAACCTCACCCCCAGCATTGTAAAAATAGGACACATGCTGCTATTTGTTTTGTTTTATGGTGCATGAAACGGCAACGTTAGGTGCATTTCCTTAATGACTGACTTTCTAGTTAACTTTCAACTAAAGAGAGGAGTCAAAATAGAGGAGGCACTTAATGTTTTTGAACTATCATGTGTTACTGACCGTTAAGAGGTGATTATTGAATGTTTACAGCTAATCAAACAGCATTTTGCTTTTGTGGTTGAAGAGGCGTTGCAGCTAATTAATAATATTCACATGATACCACACACTTACAGTATAGAGCATTTGTGTTAGCTAGTAGAATTTGTGCTTTTTTGTACTGAGGTTAGGTTTGTACTCATTTATTTGAACTATTATTAATTTACTTGGTAATATTAAAAGACCAAATTCTGTGTACACCTCAATGATGATGCGAACACAATATGAACATAAATTTACAAGTATTATAAATCTTAATATGACTTAATGCATCAAGACAATGGGATCATATTGTGAGCTCATCTGCTTGCCTGTATATAGTATGCATCGTCATTAGGTGTAAATTCAATGTGGTAACTGTTTTAATACTTTAAGCCATGACTGAAACACTGCAGCAGCTGCTATATATGGATTGCAAGTAGCCAAAACACTGTTTGATCTCATGTCTTTCTTTTTCTTCTTTTGAGAGGAGATTTAAATATCCATGGCTTGAAACAAATGAAAACCTGACAGGTCTGTGCTGCAGTTCTCTGGATGTTTTGCCCTCCAGGTCTCCACACCAGCTAAACACTTTAGAATATTGTGAAATTATTATAAAAGATTTCAAGCAAAGCTTGCAGTCAACAGCGAACTGTTAAATACTGTATGCATCCTAATTATTAACAATTTTACGTTTTTATTGTGGTTGTTTAACAAACATACGCATTTGGATTAGAGAAATGGAATTCTGTTTAACAAGCTCCACCTGCCAGGGCAAAGAAGAGATCAAATTGAGAAAAGCGAAAGGAGGGGATGGGACACGGGAGCTGTTTCGGGCTGACGCACAATGCTCAGTTAATTTGCTTCTTTCTTTTTTGTTCCTCTGTGTGACTGTTTCAGTCTCTGCGTTTGGTGTTGTTGTGTTCGAATGCTATGATAATTGGATTTTTGTTTTGTTGTGGCAAAGGGAGTTCTATGTCAAATTGTTTTCTCTGAATGAGAAATTTGATAAATTCACCAGAGAAACTTAGTGACTTTCACAGGGAGTGTGTGCGCAGTAGTTCAGAGTGTTGTTTATGCGTTACCAACAAGCAAGAGAAAAGCTCAGCAAACCTTGACATTTCAGCTTTCAAGATGCTTTTCAATTTTTTAAACCTTTGATTTTAAGTGACATTTCCCGTGCTTCACCTGCATGACCACTCACACAAATGGACATGGCTGATGGATTATTGCAGTACTATTTAAATCATGTTGCATAACATTTTTTTTCATTATATATTTTATTATTATTTATTTTTTTTATTTACTTGCTTTGCATCTGTTTATCCAGCTACACTCTGCAATATATTTCATTTGAATGCAGTTTTTTTCACCTTTTTCACAGAAACTGAAAATTATGGCATCATTTACTTACCCTTTACTTGTTTTAGACCTGTTTGAGTTACTTTCTAGAACACAAAATAATATATTTTGAAAAGCTGTAACCATTTATTTCCATAGTAATTGTTTTCCCTACTATGGAAGTCAATGGTTACAGGTTTCAGCTTTCTTCAACATGTCTTCTTTTGTGTTCAGCCGAAGAAAGAAACTAAAGTGGTTTGAAACAAATAAATGGTGAATAAATAAGTAAGTATATTTTTTGGGCGAACTATCCATTTAACTATAGATGACTTAAAGTACAGAAGATGCCTAAAATCCTATAGAGGTTTTAAAGAATTGCTTTGGACTATGCTAAACTATGCTAATTGTTTTTGTTATGGTAAACTACTCTTTAACGAAAGGACTGTCCATAATTAGTTTGGCTACTTGTTTGTGAATCAGTCTGCACTGGTTACTCACTAAAAAGAACCGTTCAAAAGATTTGTTTGTTCTTTAATCAGATTTTTTTGTTTTAGATCTGTGGTTGTATTCACTAAAAAAGAACCATTCAGAAGAATCACAAATTTGGTGCTGCTCACACTGCATCTTTTACCCACGTACAAACTGACAAAAATGTGATATCTTAATATTTTGCAACACTGTAGCATAAAACACTGACAACTTTATTCAGCATCTGATTGGCTAAAAAGTATGCGGTCTTGATGAAGTCATCTGAAAAGTCCATTTGTTTTAAGGAACTTTAAATGTATGATCATGCATGTAGACAAACACGAGAAATGTCTAAGAAAGCATGTAGGGTCAACTTTTAACTCTGGTAACTCTGACATACATTGGAGTATTCATGATGTCAATGGAACTTTGAATAGCAAATACTGTATAGCGAATGGTATGCAGTGCAAATGTTCAGAACTTCCCCAAGCCAGGCAGAAACTTGCACTTGGTGTATACAGGAGCAGAATGAATGCCTCCCTTGAGAGTGTTTTGGCATAACAGAGTGGCCTCTGGATTAAAATGCTGGCCCATGCCTCAGTGCAGAGACAAACCTCCAATATCAATGGGATTGAAATCTCTCAGTACAGACAACACTGTAGCAGTGAGCATTGGGATTGCCAACAGAGTCATATAGCGACAGGCCGGAGGAGAGAGAGAGAAAAGAAGGAGGAGATGAAAAAGAAAGCTGGCTGTATGATGATGCTTATCCCTATGAGAGTCCAGAAGCCCCATGGTTTATTTCACAGCACGTTCACTGCTGCTCCTCTCCACTTTTCTCTCTGTGTCCAATGAACAAAAACCCTTAATTCCAGCTCTGCGCATACTTTTCCTTTTTTTTTTCCGCAACACATAGTGATGTCGGACCAAACACATAGTGATGTCGGACCAAACACAACCCTGAAACCCAAGGCAGCACACCTGAAAAACGTTTGCATTGATTTCTTTTTGCATAGGATTGGCTCTCTGGAGTATCCTGCCCAAGGTTGCACAAGCGGATGTTATCACTGCAGTCATACGGCTCAAAAAAATCGTATTGACTCTTATAATAGTCATTTGGGTCGGTTTGCTCAATTTGTCCTGTTATACAGCCCCGAAGGCTTTCCTATAGAAAATCTGTAATCTGCTTGAATTGAGTAAGTTGGTTTGGTTAGCTCAGCGTGGCAGATATTGCGTCTTTCCTGCCAGATAAGCCCTTTTGGGCATGAGTTGCTGGCAGTGCTATTGAGAAACCGACTCTTAACGTGGTTAGAGCAATTATAGTGTTTCTCGCCCTTTCACGTCTATGTCGCTGTACCTCAGACTCCCTGCCACCTGTTCGGTGAAGCACAAGCTTTGCATAGAGATGAATCGACTCTGTCTGTGGGTCTTTTTTTCTTTGTTTATCTCTATTGCCTGTACACATCTGGCGTTTACAGGTGTGTTCGGGTAATTTCACAGTCGTATCCAGGTCAGACTCTACCCTAAAATAAACAAAAGATATAATATTTGGCATAAATAAAACAATGGCTACTATATATGTGGGTCAAAATGAAAATGATTTTTTAAACATTAAAAGAATGAGTGAACAAAAGTGTCATTTTCTGAACAAAAAATAATGACTGTTATACATGATTTTATCATGATGCACAGAATATAATGTGCACCCACTAAAATGTAATCCAGTTTATTTTATATACCAAAGAAAAAGAAGCATCGTTTGTTGATGTTTGTCAGGTGTCTGTTCTGTGTTGTGCTCCTTTGTTCTGTTTCCCGCCGTTTACTCATATTCATTAGTTTCACCTGTGTTCCTCTCCTGTATGTAATCAGTTTAATCATGTACCTTGTATTCATACCCCTTATTTTGCTTCCTTCATTGTCCGGTATTGTATTGTATTGTATGGCATGTCATCGTCACCCCATGATAGTCATCCCTGTGAGTCGTCTTCCTGAGTGTCCCAGCTGTGAGTGTTCTGTTTGTAAATAAATCTACGTGTTTTGATAACTCCCGTGTTTCGTGCCTTTGTGGAAAGCAGTCGTGACAATGTTAAGCTTACCAAAAGGTTTATAATTTGCCACTATGCTGCAAAACACTAGGTTTTACCCATTAGTCAACAAGAAGTTAAAATCTGTGTGTGTTGAATAATAATGGAACTATTATTTCACTTGTTTTAACATTTTTATCTTAACAAATTTATTTGACACAGACACTTAACTTTCCATGTAAATAAAATCACTGTCTTTGACTCACACTTTGACAACACTTATTCCTAAATGTTTCATTACTGTTATTTAAACGCTTGTTATGATGGCTTGGATATTATTCTCAGTGCTGATTCTCAATTATGTAACACAATCAAAATACATTATTATTATCTGAGCATAGATTATTGTATATGTAAATAATTTATTTGAACATTAAGTATTTGTACAACATGTATAGTGCATGGTAACGGTAGTGAGAAAGTAAGTGAAATGTGGTTAAATTTGCCTATTTAAAAATATAACTTCTAAAACTGTCAGTTTAATAGGCCAATTTACTTAATCGTGGTTTATTGTAAATTCAAAAACACTTCATGTGACCCACTTTGGACAAATTTGATTACAAAAAAGGCACTTAAAGTCAAAATGTAATAAACGCCAATTTTATAATTAGTGGTGGTGCCTGGTGGGTTATAACTTGTTGCATGTGGTTATAACTCCCATGCAAAAAATATCTGGAAGATTTATTTTCTTTGCTGCTCTAAATGGCTTCTTTTGGTCACTTTTAGAGATGTTTTTTATTGTTACATAATTTAAAACGCATGCAGAATTGTTGAAACTCACCAGGCATCATGAAGATTTTAAATTAATAACTGGGAATATAACTTATAGTAAAATGCACTATTCATATATAAACATCTTTTCTTCACCTGACAGTTATTTTTATTTGCTTTAATACTGTTTATTAATGTTTTGGCAAGATTGAACGCTATTGAGATGCTTTTGGAGTTACAAGCCCAATCGTGTAGCATGCCACTTTTAACTGTCACCATCCTAGAATGTTTGGAAGCAAAAAACACTTTGCCCAACAGTTAAAAATTCACATGGTTATGAAAAGTGTCCTTGCGATGCACTGACAAAGGGCCATATCCTCACTTCACCTTAATGCCTTAGGCAACATCTCTGTGCCTAGAAAATAAGCAGTATGCTCTCAAAAGAAGCACCTGTCTTAATAATAGCAACACGTATTCCTGTTCCAGTCTCAAACTCTCGACCTTCACTTCAGTGCATACTGATGTCTATTATAAGAGGTCTGGTCAGACACATGTAGGTCTCTATGGTCCTCTGCAGGGCTTGGATTTGTTTAAGTGGGTTGTTGAGCGAGTCTGTCTGCACGCTGCTGTCTGCATTAAAGGTGAGAGCAGCATGTTGCCCTGTCGAAGAGAGCATGGGCTTGCTTTGCTAATCAGTCAAGGGGCAAAAGCGCTTAAATGAATCATAAATTCAGTGTTACTTCCATATATTTGTTTACACGCTATACAGTATGTTTTCTCTCCCAGTTCACCTAAAGAATATGCAAATTGTATAACCAACACAAATCGCAATTAGCATGGTGCAGTTGCCAATCTTGAGAGTCCTGATTCAGTTTTATTTAATTTCACAAGCATTAGATTTGATTCTCATTCAAATGTGATTCGGATTCATTTGGTTTATGTGTGAAACAAACTCTCCCTGCTACTTCTGTAATTTATGTAGAGGTTTAGTTTCTGAATTATTTAAAGCAGCTTAAAAACTAAAAAAAGACTCTCATAAAATGGTTCTTCTTATTATATTTGTTTTAAGTAATTTAAGTTTTAAAACATAGTGTGATTCTGTTTGGCCGAATTGTTAGATTCACTACAAAGAATCAGATAATCAGAGTTATTTGTTTGTGCATGTAGCCTGAAAGGAATAATCACGCCACAACTGAAAGAAATTGCTGTTTATTTACTCACCCTCAGGCCATCCAAGACTTTTTTTTTTCCTCAGTAAAACATTTAAAGAAGATTTCTATTGGAATCCCTGGTCCTTCAAAAAATGATTAAAACAGTCAACAGCTAACAAAACTTTGAGTCAAAGAAATATACAGTATAAAACCCCTAACTTCAGAAAAAACTACATCTTTGATGGCCTGAGGGTAAATTAAAATTAAATTTTTGGGTTAACTATCCCTTTAAAAAAAATAAATTAACAGAAAGATGTACATGATTTGATAAAGATAAAGATTCAGCAGAAGATTGACTAAAAAAATAACCATTGGTTAAAGTGTTAGTTCACCTAAAAATGGAAATGAACTCATTGAAATCATTTACTATCCCTCATGTGGTTTTAAACTTTTAGGAGTTTCTTTCTTTTGTTGAATAACACAAAATAATATATATTTTGAAGAACGCTGGTTGCCGGGACATATTGTCTTCTATAGTAGGGGGAAACAATTACTATGGAAGTAAATGGGTCTCAGCAACCAGCATTTTTCTTTTGTGTTCAACAGAATAAAGAAAAGATTGAGTAAATGATGGCAGAATTTTTATTTTGGGGTGAACTATCCCTTTAACAGCCAGTTGTTCATGTATCAGGTTACATTTGTCATGTGGATACTGATTCACTAAAATGAACACGTTTAAATAAGACATTCGTTTGTGATTCAGGCTACTCACAGTAGATTCTTCTATGATTGATTTTGCACTGAGGAAAATGTAACAAACACAAGTCTTGCTATTATTTTGTCTCATCATTGCATCAAATCAGACTGCTGAAGATTCAACAGTGGAGTCCTAGAAATGCTTGACAGTACATTCATCAACCGATTTTAAATAACCAATTTTAAGACTCATTTGATGGGCATTTGATAAATAACTGCTGCCATGATCGTAGAATCTTTACTAAAGCATCGCTCTGTGGCTGAATTTCCTGTTTACTTTTCACCAAGCAAACAGCAGTAAAAATGACAACGACTTCACTTCAAATATTTAAGCGCATTTAGCAGCTGCATAAATTGGACTGCAGTTGTTTAGTTGGTCTTTGTTGCTGCAAAAAAAAAAAGTGTTGCAAATGTTTAGCGAACTCTCCATCAATGCAACAGACCACAAAGAGTTGAGAGAGAAAGGCAGAGGTTGTGCATGGATGAGGCAGCAATCCTCTGAGAGTTTCTGCTCTTCATTTCATCAAGTCAATTATTTCAGCACTCCAGGCTCTGTGCCCGTCCGCTCCTGAAAGCCTGGGCCATAGATGGGTCAATTAGCCTGCATGCACCACCAGAGGCCCTCTACAAGGAGCCGGATGAGAAAAAAAAAGATGCTCTGATTTCTTCGCCCGCCTGCGGTGTAATGAAGACTTCCCTAATAAAGACACTGCCCTTGACTGAGCCACACTTTTCAGTATACCTACTGTTTGCTTCTGAGCACGTAGCTAGGTTGGCGTGTGTTTGTGTGCTTCATTACTTTGCGTGTGCCTGCTGTCTTAATCAATTACTTCTTGCTTGTTAACAGCACTGGGGACCAGATTCAGTGGGCGAGGGGCATTGATCCCCAGTTTGCATTTGCATCACAAGCGAGTTGCTCTTGTTCTTGGCCAGACTGCGGTCTGCAAACTTCTCCAGATCAGCTCATTAACCGATCACTTACTTTCTCGCCCCATGTTCAGACATCCCTTGATGGACGGGAACTCTTTTACCACATAGTTTTACATTGCCATTAGAGAGTCTCCATCCACAGGAAGCCCATCAAAGTCTTAATCTCGCTCCTCATTTCCTTCATTATTGTTTCATGCGGTTAGTCAGAAATGAGAGGTATTATGTTGACAGCGTGATGGTTTTAGGCTAATGGAGAGGCTTGTTGAAAAAGCAGAGTCAAGTTAATAGTATGGACGCCACTCTGGCAAAAGCAGATTTCCTCTTGTCAGTGTGGGATGAAGTTGTTTTAGGTGGTGTTTATTAGACTGCTGAAGGCGATGTTCCTCCTCAGCAAATGTCATTAACGGCCGTCGTGGAGGAAGGCCAATTATAGTTGTGCGCTGTGATCCTTGAATGTGTTTTTTTCCATGTCTAAATGAAAACCGTACACAGAGGCACTGTGAGGTGGTCGATTCAACTCTTATGGGATTGCAAATTTATTGGAACATAATCAGACATACATCTATTGCTTCCAGAGTATTGCCCTGGATCCTGAACTGAAGCTTTGCTTGGGTCCTAAGAGCAAATATTAGCTTATTTCAGAGAGAAGTCAAAGAGCTCTGCCTAGCTGAAAAGACATAGCTGGTTTGCTGCTGTTGCTACCGGGCTTCTTAATTAGCATAACCAGTCTTATGAACAAGCTTCTCTGTAAAGACAGCTAAATCAGCATAAACCAATAAACCCTTCACAGAAATAATTTAACACATAAAAGGTAATAGGTTTCAATGAATTCGTACTGTTTTCATTACACCCACTCAGAACACCCTAGCAATCATGCAAACACTCTGGCAGCTAGCTAGTATTGTCCTAACAACCAGAACAGAACTTAGAATCACCTAGAAACTAACTACCGCATACTAGTGTCTCCGTATGCCATTTAAATTAAGACAGGACATTCTAGCAAAACACCCTTGCAACCAGCTAGCAATGCCCTAGCAAACACCAGAAACAACCCTGCAACCACAAAGTATTTCCTAGGAACCACATCATCACCGACTACTGCAGACTGTGCAGAGTGCTTCTGTATAATGCTTTCATTAACACAGAATATACTATCAACAACCTAGCAATGCCCTAGCAACAACACAGAACACCCTCGCAACCAACTAGCAATTCCCTAGCTATCAATTGCACAATCCTCAAAAGATTAAGGTTAGATAAGTTAGATTAAATAGAAGGTTAGATTAAACTAGTTAAGATCAGGCATGTCTTCCAAGCAAATGTTGTTTTGAAAAACAATTTAATCTGGTAACTGTGTTTTAGAACATAGCACCTGGTTTTTGTTTGTTCTGAGGTATCTTTAGCTATGCAAACTTGTTAAAAATCAGACTGGAACAGCTTGAAGCCTGCTACAATTTTTTGAACAGAGTTAGCAAGATTCAGCTAGCATCCATACCATGGATGGATTTTGAGCTTGGTAGCGAATAGCATATTGCTAATTTGTTTAGAGAGTTCATAAACACCTTCAGAGCCAAAGCATCCCAGTTGAAGTCAGGACACTAAAAGGGTAGTGAGAGCGAGAATGAGAGAGTAAAGGGAGTTGAACAAATAGCCCCTTGACAATGCTCTTTTCCTGCACCGTAATTGCTGTTGCCCATCGAAAAGATGATTACATCCACGCCTGTGAAATGCTAACACTCTCCTGACGCAGCTCGCTAAACCAGCTGCTTTATGCATGACCATCGCTGTCAGTGTACCATTGACAGCAAAGAGCACTGTTGTTTAATGTCATTTTAGAGATGGAATAATGGCTATCCTAACAAAATACTGAGGGATGAGGTTATAAAAAAACAGACTACAGCATCTTTCCAGTCAATGTAAAGTGGTGATTATCTGCTTTTTATTTTTACTTATCGCCGTCATTGGGCATAAATGTGTGTGATTTGGGCATGACTATTTTTTAGGGGGTTGTTGTACAGATGCACTGGCCAAATCCCTCAATTAAGCTGAACAAACTAGCACTTACTGATGAGACAGATGGTGGCACAAACCTGGACTGATGTTTTTTATTCATGTGCATATGGTTTGCAAGGGTACCTTCGTGATTGGGGTACTGTATTTAATAAGGGTGCAGATGTATTTAATAAAGTGTGACTTTTTCCTCAGCAAGACCTGATTAGTGATAGACTAAAATATCAGCCAGGCCAATTAATCAGAAAATATATAGAGGTATTAATAAGCATATACAGTAGATGTCAGCCAATTAGGGGGAAAGTACTGTAATGTACTATATATATACTGTAGTGGCCAAAAGTGATTTCTGGAGGGAATACTTGCACCATATTTCCTTTTAATGACCCTAGAGGTTTAATTAAACCGTCATAATATGGGAAGACTGGGAAGATATTTAATTGAAATTTACTTAATAAATTATTGCAGATTATGGGTTTTATTTTCCCATGCAAATGGAAGGATAAACAAACAAAGCTTATAAGAAATAAAGTAAACACTGACAAATATAATCATTAATATATCATTGGTTCCCCTAGCTATTTCTAAATTTTTTATTTCTGTTATCACAAATGAAACAACTGACGTGCAAAGCACATACAAAAGTTTTAACCATCGAAATCAACAACAAAACATCAGCATGTCTAAATAAACAGCAAAGACATCAATTTTGGATCAAATGGATAAATCTTAGGCAAAAATAAAATAGCAGGATGTGTAGAATCGATCAGAAAAGCCTGCTGTTACCGTGTGAATGTGGTTTCTGTGGATGATGTTTACCTGTTTGAAGAAGAAGAAAGATCGCAGATTCTTCAGTCGGTTATACCACCTTTCTCTTTGTGTGGATTTATGGCTCTGGGCAGTGAGTAATATTTGATTTAGAAGATGAACAGACTTGCATTAGAAGAGATGAAAGCACCTTGCCAATGCAAACACTGTGTTTTATTAGCGCTGGTGCTCAGAGGCCCTTAGCTGCTAGTTGAGGCTCAACACGCTATAGGCACAGAACTTTTTTTTTTTTTTTGCAGAACTTCTGAAATTGAAATTTTTGTCTAGGAGTGGGGTCAGGTTCACTCTAGGTTTGTTATGACTGCCTGTGTAGGCTGTTTATAATGAGGGATCACTAATAATATATTTATTCGAGCCGCAGGTCAAACCTTCAGACTACCTCTCTGTCTCTCTTGCTGTGGCTTTTCATGCGAAGAAACGTGCCTCCGCTTTTACTTAATGAGACTTTAGGAAAATACTGATGTTAATTACTGTCTTCCTTACATTCAAATCACTCTCTAGAAATACAAACACAAGCTCTCTTTTTTATGCTTAAAAAATCTGCTTTTGTAATTGTGTGTGTGTGTGTGGCAGGTCAGAACATTTATAAGGAGCATGTTAGATTGGATTATATGTTATATGTTATATGTTAGATTGGATTATCTATTTTTGCCTTTATTGCTTTAAGTTTATTTAGACCACAAGCACATTGCAGTCTTTTGTAGGTGTAGCTTTAGTTTATTAATATATATTCTAAATATCATAGAAAATAGATGTTATTTTTTTTTTTTTTTTTTTTTTTTTTTTTATGAGTATATATAGAATAAGTCTGTGTGTGTGCCCGCATTCACACAGCCTAAACCTTTCTCTTCAGGCATGAGGAAGATTTAGTCTTTGTGGATACAGGTATCATTCAAGCTAACAGGGAGTCAATACTCGGCAGCCACGCTGGGTGATTCTGTACAAAAGCGCATGCCCTGCGTGTTTGCAGCTGGCGCGTCTGAGGGAATCCACGCCTAATGGAATTCCAACCAATTACTGGGTTTAGTCGGAGCTTCATTAATTCCATCAAATCACCGGTCTGGATGCATTTCATTCACTTTACTTTAATTAGACAGGCCTTAAATCAATTAGAGTTTGGGGCTGGCAGGAAAACACCACAATAGCACGCTTTCTGCAGGTTTTTATAGATTAGCAACTGCTGAAAATACTTCCCTAGGGATGCCTCAAAACCTTTTCACAGCAAACATCATTATTTTTACAACCAGTGTAAGGCATTATTGAACAAAAGCTGCTTTAAAATGTAAATATTCTGAACTCCTGGTATAAAGTGTGCTGTTAGTAAAACCTGTGTCAGATCAATTAAATGAAATAATTATAATAAATTGCTAAATCTACTGCATTGCAGTGAGTCTTACTTAATGTAGCACAGTTTTCAGCAGGAACCACAGCATTCCAGGATGAATTTTGATCATCTGGTATTTTAGTGCTCATGCAGGAGTAATTAGAAGTGATGGGCAATATTTGAGTACTCCAAAATGCTTCATACGTGTCTAATATGACTCATACACCAATCAAAGTACAGTATATCTGCTTTGCAAATATATAAAGATGGGTCCTCATGTTTGGTTTAGTAAGATTGTTAGATAGGGGTGCCAGCTTGTATCCCCCTGCTAAAATATTTAACTTAAACCAGAATAAAATTCTAAATTCAATTTAGTCGTATAACACTTTATACAGCACACATGGTTTCAAAGCAGAATGAGAGAAATTACAAACATGGTGTCTAACAACCCCTGAGTGAGAAAAGCAAAGGAAACAGCGCAAGAAAAAAACCCTCCCTAGGATGCTAAAGTAAATGAGGAAGTTGTACACTAATTTTCAGAAGTGGTGCTCAATGGTGTGTTTACATGCTGTGAAATATACAAATATTACAATTCAGCTCATTCTAAAAACCTGACAAAACCAGAAGAACACATTTACATGAATGTTTGATAAACGTATCCAATTTAAAAAAAAAAGGTGATAAAACAATCCATGCATGCATTCAAGTGGGTTGTTTACACCTTGTATTAAGATGCTTTTTGTTGATCCAATCAGAAATGGACAAGGTTAATGCGGGTGTACAATTATTTCACAAAAGTTTGAGAAAACATTGAAATGTGATCACTCTGATGCATTTCTCTACAGCACAAATAAAAATTATCCACTGAAAAAGCAACCAAACACTACAGTTTTGAAGTGGATCAAAATGCACTTGTCTGTTTTGGCGTGTGTGTTTTTTTGAAGCGTTGAAAAAGCATCGGTTTTCAAATACAGGTGCAAGTAAGTATTACAAGTTAACCATGCTCTGATCATTTGCCAGACTGAAGTCAACCCAGGTCTCCCTAGACAGGCCGGCGAATGCTAGCGTAAAGCTGTAGATTTATAGGACGTTTTAGAGTCACAGAAGCATATCTGACGTCAACGCATTCTGACGGTTGGCAGAGAATGGTGGAACTGTCGAGTCGTATTCAAGGTGGCTTTATGCCCAGCAGGTTTTAAATTAAGGAGAATGTTGAAGTTACAAGACGGTGCCAAAAGCTCTTTCGATGGTCTGTTTGAGCACAAGCAGAGTAAGATAAACACTGAGTGCTTGTGAGAAGCTCCTTCAATCTGCTCTCGTGTTTAGCCGCTAATATGTTTGGGTTTGATCATGGGCACGGCAGGCGCCGTTTGATGAATCGCAGGCTGCAGAGCGAAGCGGAGAAGGCATTGATTTCCCCAGTGCCAGTTCTTTTACCTCCCTCTCTCCAAGCATTGCTGCTCTCTGTGAGGGGCTTTGGAATCCATGGAGCTGATTTAGAGGAACTGGAGAGAGCAGAGTTTTCCAGCTGTCAAGCTCTAGTGCCAAGATCAGCAGTCTGAGATAATTAGCATTGTCACAGTACCACAATTTTAGTTGGTAATGTTGTTGAAATTTCAAGATTGTCAACTTCAGTTTTGAAGCAGCAAAAGCTTAACTGTTAATGATGTATGCTACAGTTTAAAAGTTTGGGGTCACAAGAGAAAATTAAAGGAAATTAAAACTATTATTTAGCTAGAAAATGTATTAAAATATATGGAAAACATATTTTTTTTAAATAAATGCTCTTTTGCACTTTCTATTCATCCAAAAAATGGAGTAATGTCTGCTGAAAATTAATAGTCGCCATCAAATGAATAAATTAAATATGAAAACTGGTAGAACACTATTACTTCAACATTGTAATGTTTTTACTGTATGTTTGACCAAATACATGGAATAAATAAAGACTTCTTTAAAAACTTTTTTTTTATCTACAGTCTGTAAACCTTGAAACTGCAGTATACAATACTGGAATAATATTGGTTATCTGTCAATAGAGTTTTGTTGTTGTCGTTGCTGTTTTTTCATACAGTAAAATATATAGCAATTGTTAAATTAATTTGTAGCATTTAAAAGGAAAGAATTCAATTTTTACAATTTATTTAGACAAAATAATATAGAACTTTAATATCTGCCTTAACATGAATTTAATCACTGACTTATTATATTGAATTGTAATAAATTAATTCAACTAATGAGCAAGTAATAAAGAACAAAGCAAAAGATTGTTAGCTGTGAATGGCTTTCTCTGTTGAGATCTTCTTTGGCAGAAGCAGAAGGTCTGTTATTCACCATGGGAATGAAAACGACATTCATTTGGGTGAATTTCTTTCTGTTATTCAGAACAAAACATCTGAATAACATAGCCAGGAATGAGGCTAAATTCTGCTGTGATATTACCCAGTGGGAGCAGGTTGACCCTGGGGACAGTTACGAATGCTCAGCGAATATTAGCACTATTAGTTTGGTGAGCACAATAAAAGCACTTCAGACACAGTGAATCATCACTTGCACTTCTGATGCAGCCCAAAGCACTTGCACTGGCCAAAGCATATTGTCTATGGGAAAATAAAATGCACTGATTTTTTGTTTTGTTTTTGTCATTATAAACAAGTATTAGGTTTTGTTGATGCTAGGATTGCTGGTGCGTATGCATTTATGAGAGCTCAAACATTTTCAGTATTACCTCAGACAAATTCTGCAAAATATAAAACACTTTCAAAGAGATTGACCTAGTCTTTGAATGGCCCAGTGTACCATTGAGAGATGTTTTGGGATGAAATAGTTTTCCTGCGGACTTTTGTGATTTGAAATCCAATCGCCTTTGAGATCGGCTTCCCATCGGCTTTGAGATTTGATAGTTTTGACAGAAAACAAATTCTGCTTGTTGGTTTGGGTTTGTTCGCTCAGCTGTAACAAAAAGCAGTGTGGTATTAGGTTCCTATTGCTTTTCACCAATATATTTCTGTGGAAAATTTCTAAAAATATAATTAAATACATTCACTCACAAAAGCAGGTTATAGCAACGAAAAAGTAGAGTCTACATAATATAAACATTTTAGAAATGTATAAATTTTAAATACTTTTGTAGGTGTGGAAATAATGCTATTAAAATTGCCTAGTATTTCCCGGTTCTGTGTGAATCATGCTGATAAGAGCTTTGATAAGAACAAACAATCATACAGAAGGACTCGGACTCTCTGCAGTGTGATAGATGTGGTTACTGCTGGTTGTTTAAATAAGGTGCCAACCAGTTGTGAGACTGAATACAAGTGCATTAAACACTTTTCCTGTGTTATGCATAGACTTTTGACACATTTTAGCATTAGAATGACTCCATTTGTCTTCTGGTGTCAAATGGCTAACTTTGACACATTCATGTATTGAAATTATTTAAGATTATTCATTCATTTTCCTCGGCTTAGTCCCTTATTTATCAGGGGTCGCCACAGTAGAATGAACCGCCAACGATTCCAGCATATATTTTACGCAGCAGATGCCCTTCCAGCTGCAAATCAGTACTGGGAAACACCCATACACTCTCACATTCACACTACGGCCAATTTAGTTCATCTAAATCACCTATAGCGCATGTCTTTGGACTGTGGAGGAAACCCGATTTATGTAGAGCCTTTTTACAAACTTAAACGCGCTTTACGTTATCATAACAAATAAATATATCATTAAACAGAAAAAGCAATACAGATAGACATAAAACACATAACACAAATACTTTAAATATTTCATTATCCAGGATGCGTTTCTTCCACAAAACACCAGTGTTATTGTGATTTAATTCCATTAGGAATTAAAAAGAAAAGGAAGTACTTTTAGCACAGGCAATCAATCATCATCTTCCTGATTGTTTTTTTTTTTTCATATTTTCTTTTTGTATTGAATGAAATGTCATTCACAAAACTGACTCACTTCCTGCCTCAAAATGCATTAGCATAATTGCACTACACCAACATAACAATCAAAAGCACAGGTAGCTTAAACTTGGTTGCAAGTTAAAAAAAAAACCCAGCTGAAGACAAAATCACCATCACTAACTTCAGAGAATGCAAACAAAACAAACAGTTTGAACAAACAAAATGCATCTCAGCGGAGTGGCCTGCTAGATGGAATGCTAATATTAAATAGCCTTACCTTCAGTATGAGTGATGTACTCTATCCAGTTGCTGCAGGATTATGCATCACTTCCCTTTTCCCTTGGTCTACTTTTCCACATTCAAAACCCATTGTAGCAGCTCCAAACTGGCATTCCTGGATACTGTTAACCTTTTACTTCCAAGGTTTTCTCACATTCAGTTTAACACGGCAGCTGTGTAAAATCAGAGAACCATGAAAGGAAGAAAGTTAGTCTTTGTGTGAAAAAAAAAGATCTTAACACGTTTATTTTATTTTGGGATTAAACTGGAACTACAAAAAAATAGGTCACACTAATAACTATTAACAACTTTCGCCTCAAACAAACTAACAAATAATAAGGTGCTAAGCTGTTAATGTTAGAAATTAGGTAGTATAATGGGATCTGAAAGCAGAATAAATCCTTAATCAGTACTAATAAACAGCCAACATCCAAGCAAGATTGTGCTAATAAGAAAGTATTTAATAGTGAGAATTGGTCCCCAAGTTAAAGTGTTACTAAAAATAATCTAGCCAAAGGTTAGGTTTGCGGTTTTAGCTGGTTTAAGCAGGTCTGACAAGTTTGGAAGAAACCAGATTCAGCGAGCTAAAGCAGTTTCTTTTCACTGCAATTATGTTATGTGACAGGTTTCAGAAGGGTGTTTGAACAAAAATAACTTCCTTCATCTCTCTCTTTCTTGAATTTATTCATTCACTGACAGACTTTTCTAGCAGATTATCTGTTGTCATGGTGCCTTTCCACCTGCACAGGTATCATGTGTCTGTTCACTGCTGCTGTATTTCAGTACCGGCCCTGTGTGCTGTCCAAACAGTCAATAGTCTTTAGATGTATTTAAGACCCTGCTATGTCCACAATGCTTTCCACACCTGTCCTTTTCCACTGTCACCGTTCTCAGTTCTCACTGGATTTATTATTAGCTTAAAGCTTTTAGCAAAAAATGTGCCTCGCTTCTGTCATTTATCAGAACCTGTTGCAGTAAGAGGGGCTGTGAAGCCCTTTTTAGAGGAATAGTTAATTCACAGATTAGTATTCTTTCATCACTTACTCAAACCTCATGCCTTTTCAAATCAAATTTATGCTGTTTTTCCGATTTGAACACAAAAGGGTCATTTTAAATTAGCCATTTTCCATTAAGTTCTAGTGAAGATGTCTTGTCAAGCTTCAGAAAAGGACAAAAACAATATGAAAGCCTGTTTCTGCATACATTAAAAAAAATAATAAAGGCATTTCTTTTAACTTTTTATTGCACATGTGGTTTTATAATGTGCAATTGTGACTTGGTTTCATATAATCAGAGTTTTTAGCTCTGGTCTGTGACTAGGGTAGCTTTAAATTGCATTTCACCTCATAATTCCGGCTATATATTGTACTATGTGACTATATTGCATGATTGCAATTTAACTTTGCACAGCATGGCTTGATTTTTTATAACTGGAACTTTACATCTGACAAGGTGACTTTATTTCCCAATGGTGACTATTTACATCTGTGGCTTTAAAATGAAAAATCCCAACTTTATATCTCATAACAGTAACTTTCTTTTAATTTCTTATTTTCATTTCACTCTACATTCTTATTTTACACTTTGTGAAAATTACGAGCTTTTTTATTTTGAGCTGAAAACAGGGCTACAGTAGAAAAAAAAACAACAGAAAAAAATAATAGCATACAGGTTTGGAGCAACCTTTTTTGGATGAAATATCACTTCATTCAACAATTCTACCATTGTATAAATATTGATCGCTTGTTTAATGCCTGTATTGCTCTACGCAGTAGCAGGTTGGAAAGTGCTGTGAAATGTAGTCTCTGTGCAGATTAGTCTGTATTCTGTGGTCCAAAATGACCTATTCTGCTGAATTGGTTTGAGTGTGTACGTGTTTTCTAGTGTGTGTCTATATCACTGTTGTGGTTTCTGCTTATCAGCTCTTTTATCCTCTGCAGTGCAGCCACTCGGTCAATATTAAAACTGCTATCACAATGAAAAGTTGTGAAAATGGGGAACGATTGCCCTGGAGGCAAGGCTAACTGTGTGCAGAAGAACGGTTGCCAACAGCTTGCGTCTTCGCTTTGACCAGAACTTGAACCTTCGATGTTCAGACCCTTTGATTAGTCTCTCTTGGAGACGGAGTGCTGATGGAAGTGGGTGGACCGTGAAGACTCTTCAGCCTTGACCTTTCAACCCTCTATACTGCTTTACCTAAACCCACCGTGCCAGTGAACATGGCGCCTCATTGCTATGGCAACCTCACCAGGCATTAATAAAAAGTCATTCTGAGGAACTGTAGCATGTTCTAAAAGGGTTTTTCACAGTGATGCAACAGAAGGAATGTTTTGTTTTGTTGTTTCCAAAAGAAACTATCAGTGAACAGTTGTTAGAACCATTCGATTTTGGTTCTCCTAAGAACTGTTGACTGCAAAGGTCTTCGGAGAACAAAAGTTGTTCTATGCCAGGGGTTCTCAAACTCGGTCCGGGAGGTCTGGTGTCCTGTAGATTTTAGCTCCAACTTGCCTCAACACACCTGTAAGGATGTTTCTAGAAAGCCTAGTTAAGAGCTTAATTAGCTAGCCCAGGTGTGTCTGAATGGGGTTGGAGCTAAAATCTGCAGGACACCAGACCTCCAGGACCGAGATTGAGAAGCCCTGTTCTATGCAATGGCTGTAAATGGATGCTATAATCCTATTGTAATAATATATGGAAAAAAAGCCTTTATATTAAAAAATTTAGAAGAACCAATTCTGGAACGAACCAGGTGCTAGTTCAGAGCCAGTGTTATTGCCAGGTCAGAGCAGGTTTGTCTGGCAAGCCTTCCAAGAACTGCTTTGATTTTTCACTGGCTAGAGAGCCACTGTAGAGCCAGGTCTGACATCACTGCATGCATCTCAATTTTCCCAGCAACAAATACAAACGTGGCATCAATGATGTGTTGCTGTTAATGTTAATAACTTTGCGAGCCTACATTGGCATCCACAAATCCAACATGTTCACGCAGTGTGCTGTAGCTTGCATAGACAAAGATTACAAGCAATAATAACGTGTTCATGCAGTGCATCATGTTGTATAGACAGAGAATACAAGGGAGAACGTGTTCATGCAACATGTTGTAATTTAAATACACAGAGATTAAAGGTGATAATGTGTTCAGCATTTTGTTCAACTATTTTAAATATGGCCCTCAAATCAGTTTCTATTCATCTTGTTGTAACCCCATCCTCAGTCCCTGAGGCAAGCAGTTCTTACTTCTAGCCCAGCAATCTATTGGCGCTACTTAAGAAACACTTTTCATGGTTCAGATCCGGTGCATTGGTGTCAAAATACAAAGAAACAATTTGGAACTATAGGCTCTAGCTGGGAACCAGCCCTCAAACTGCTTTGGTGGAAAAGGGATACCAAAGAACATTTATGTGAATTGTTCCTTATTGGCATGTATGGTTCCTTGAACATTCATATAACATTTTCATTCCTCAAAAATCCTTTTAAAAGAACCTTTTTTCAATTTAGTTTTATGGATGTTAGAGATGTTCATGGAGCTAAAAATAGCAACAAAAAATAAAAAATAAACTTCATTTTTAGAATATAGTGTAAACTATAATTTGGTTCCCAAAAGAACCAGGTGTAAATAAATTTCAGTCTTAAATGTTAGAGGTTCTTTACATATTCATCAAAGTCAATAAAACCCTTTATTTTTTAAAAGTGTATCTCATTTCACAATGCCAACCTTTTTTGCACTTCCGACTATGATCGACTGTTTCTGATTGTTGGTGCTTATCAGCATAAGACAGTAGGATGTTTACAGCTCTCACCGGCACAAGTGACAAACAACATTGTCATGTTGGCAGCGAAATGATGCCATGCAATCTATCATTCATGATGCCAATATTAGGCTTCCGTGTCTGTCATTTTACTCCATGCCTAAATGCGCACTCTAATGCCTAAACAATTATGCATACATCCATGCACTCACTTCACCACACCAGTGTTGAAAAGCTGTCGCAGCAACGTAATTCACTGCATTAAGCGCACATGTCTAATTTAAAATTAAGATGCATAACGTGCACATGTCTTGGGAATAATCAAAACAAGACCTCAGCCGCATATCCTCCCTCCCATTTCTTGTTGCTCTGTTTTGGAGTCGAGATAATGCCCTGATGTTTGTGTACACGTGCGTGTCGCATTTGACAGTAATTTCTGCCGATGCTTCACAGCCGCTCTGTTTGATACCAAGCCGGCATCTAAAACAGAATGTTCTTGTCTTGTATTTTCCAGGGAGCTGCCTGCCGACGGTTATAGGTCTGTACGGTGAGACCATCGAAGTGCCATGCAACAATGGAAATAACAAGCCAGATGGCCTTATTTTCACCAAATGGAAATATGTGAGTGTTTTTCTTCCTGCCCTGCTATGCATCTGGCCCATTACTCTGCCGTGCTAGCCATTCAGGGTAGCCAAGCAATATATGACTACTCTCATCATCATATTGATTTCTAATTCAATCTCTATAGGTGCTAAATGTGTGTTTGTCAGTTTGCTAACAGGACCGTTATTTCGTTCAGGTAAAGGATGATGGCTCCCCCGGCGATCTACTAGTAAAGCAGGCACAGAAAGATGATGCGACTGTGTCTGCCATGGACGGCTACAAAACTAGAGTTAGCATCGCCGCTAATTCCAGCTTACTGATTGCCCAGGGCTCTTTGACTGACCAGAGAGTTTTCACCTGCATGGTGGTGTCTTCAACTAATCTGGAGGAATTCTCTGTGGAAGTGAAAGTTCACAGTGAGTATAGCTTAAACACACACACACACGCACACAGAGACACACAAAAATAAGAGCAAATCATAGAGAATAAGGAAATTCAAGCACTGCTTTAGTCTATGATGAAACCGAATGTAAGCGTCAGATCTCAAATTGTATTGGAAAGTGGGTGTGAAGATGTCAGATATGGAAGAGAATAACGTGTGATCCATTTTTGAAGCCTTGATCTAGTTGCGTGCTTTTTTAGATTGATACCAGAGAAATGATATTGATATAGTACACTGTGTTCCATAGATCAGAAAGACCAGATGAGGTTGGATTGTGCATGCTAAGCAGTATATACTGCATGCTCATTATTTTTTAAGTGTGTAGAAAGGTATAAACTTTTTTATACATCAGACTTCTGCTCACAAGGAATGGTTAAAAAGTTTGGTGTTTATTGCTTCCACTGCGTTCGTCACACTGGAAATGAAAGGCCAAGTGGAGGGCATTGCATTTTGGGATAGAGTATTAGTCACAGTGCTCTGGTTGTAGCTATAATACATCTGGCAAAGTTGGTAGGTGGTATGGGTAGATGACATGTAATTTCAATCAGTCCTTATATCGAGAGTCAATTTATGAATTATACACTAAAAACAGCTGATTAATTTAGAAATTAAGCAAGTGATTGTCTTTATGGATGGATCGCTGAATGGTCGGCTCACTTGAATTGTTCAAAACGGCTGATTCTTTTGGAAACAAATTAAGTGACATTGAATATTTGACTCAATTGATTCTTTCAAAATGGCTAATTTGTTTGGAAATTAAGCAAGTGATAGTCTTTATAAATGATTGATTGAATTACAAATTATTCAATTAAAATGATTCGTATTGAGAGTAAGTAAATGACTTAATCTTAATTTCTTGTTGGTCGAGTTACATGAAATAACTATCAACTTTGCCTTTGTATTTATTTGATAAGATTTGGCAAAAAGCAAATAACTTCTACAGTAAGCATTGCTTTACCAAATACACCCATAGCTAAGATGCTTTATCTCTCATTGCAGAAAAACCATCAGCCCCTGTAATCAAAAACAAAGTGAAAGAACTGGAAAATGGCAAACTGACGCAGGTGAGTCACACTTTTCCCTTTAAGACCCTGAGCTTTCGCTGCTGCTTTTATTTCCCGTATACAATGTTTGCTACAGTACACCAACCAGCCTAGTGTATACTAACAATGTGCAAGATCAAACCCGGCGCCTTTGTTTTCATTACCCAGCATGCCTCTCCAGTAGTCTCAACATTGACACACACCTGCTGTTATCACAGTCAGAGGCGGCTCAAAGACTGCGCTAATGATACGGACATCAGCGAACACGTTTGTAGGGCGTACACACCTGATTTAGGCAGTGCTCCAGCTATTGCCACCCACAGCTATACAGGAAATACACACTTTAATGTTCTCTAGATTTTGCATCTCAAATACAGGACCGCAGTGATATTATTTGGTTGCATGAGAAGAGGAAGGTTCTTTGATTTGCACTACTTGGAGCACATACCAGGCATCCCACGCAGTCCTTCTGACTGGTGTTTGTAAATGGAGCTGGGGGTCGTTATTTTTTTTTTCTCCTCTCCTTTTTTAATGTAGGATCTTAAAGTCTGGTTGAGGCGGAGGTGTGGGGTGGGGAAGGCTGGTGTTGTGTATACAGCATTATGGGGCTGTATTTTTTTTGTTTTTTTTCATGGCCACCCACTGAGGTCTGCGGTGTTTAAAGTGCCGAGACTTGCTTAGACTGAGAGAGGGGAAGGGCACGGAAGAAAGAGCGGATCCGCTGAATATATAGCATTTAAAACAGCTACTTGTCTTGAAAAGATGCAGGGAGGCTGAAGGTCTCTGGGAAGAGGAAATTAGAAAGAGAAGGGTGAATATATTAAATAGGTGTGTTATTTTTGTAGGATTGTATTAAAAAGTTGTTTTTGTACATTTTACTCTGACATGTCAGCGGTTATTCAACAGAAGTTGAAGGAGAGTCACATTAATAAAGCATATATCTGTTGTTTTATTTATCTTTTGGGTTTTTTTCATGAATTCTGAAGTCTAGATGGCCTAGGTGAATTTGTCTAGGTGAATTTGTATGATCACAGAAAACATTGTGACAGAGATGAATCTGTATGGTCACTGAAAAGAATGTCAATTAAAAAAACATGCATTCATTTCTCGAACTAATGACTGTTTTGATCCTGATTGGCAATTAAAAATATTTAGCCTTAATTGGAAAAAAACAATTTTTTAAATTATTTTTCAATGAGTGAAATATACTCATTGTATATTTCATATATATACAATGCGCAAACATTATAATGTAAAATATGTGTATAATCAAACATTATGATGTAATATATTCATTTTGATTTAAAATTTTATCTTATCAGTAAAGTATAACACAACTGAAAATTATACTCAAAGCATGTACCAATTAATGGCAAATCCCAAGAACAAATAATAAGTTTAAAGTGGTACTTTTCAGAGATGTTTCTTTGCATTTACTTTTCTTTCTTTAAAATTCATCAAAGCTTAATTAAAAATGGAAATATGAAATAATTGAAAAACAAAAAAGGAAATAAACAGTGCCACACAATGGTAATACATTTTAGAAGACATTACTGAAATATACATGTAAACAAGATATAAATGGAGTTAAAATATTAAACCATACTGTTGTTTTTGTTTGTTTGCTTTCTTTGGCAATGCTCAAAAGTACTAAAATCACTGGTAATGTAACCAAAATCTTCAAACCGGTTGCTAAAACAATGCAGAAAGCATGTGTAATTTAACATCACCATTAGCGGACTGAGCTGATTCTGAGCGAATCCCCCAGAGAGAGTGGAGGAAGGAAAGTGCTCAGTCACGGCTCAGTGAAGCTCCAGGCCTCAGCAGCAGTCTGCGCTTGAGAGGTGATGTATCATGGTCTGGCTCCTGAGGAGGGTCCGGCATGTTATCAGAGATCGGAATCACGCTACGACGATTTCCCCCACCCCTGTCCGTGCTTCCTCTAAATCTTGGATTTCTTACGCCACCCTGAACACCTGAGCTCATGCATCATTCTGCTGTCTGCTCTGCTTTCCTGCCATTATTACCCTTCTCTCTTTCTGCTGATCTCTCTATCCCAGGGCAGAAGCTCGTCAGCATGTGATCCTGTCAGCGTGTTATTAATGCAGAGCCTCCTCGGCCTCTGGCGGCATTTTTACTCAAGCAGAGAGAAGGAAAAGGGCAGGAAGAAGAAAGTTTAGAGATTGTTTAAACATCGCCCACTTTAGCTCACACAGATCGGTCCCTTCCAGGACTTTCCAATTCCGCCATCACAGAATTTAAAGCAAGATCAAGCAATTGTAGCAAAATTCAGACAAGCTTGTAATTTAAAAATTTTTTTAAAAATCCTCTGGGCAAAAATAGCAATTTGTTGAACTTATTATTCATCTGGCCACAAATTCTTACACTAGTATAGCAGACATTTGCGTAAAAATATGAATAGATGCATGTATAATTATTGTTTTAAATCTCCCAATAACTTTTTTTAATTTGAAAACAAGTCAAATGTCAAACTTGTTATTTGAGTGATTTGATTTATTATAAAAGCTCTGTAATTTTAATTGTGGAGGATTAGCAGTGCAATAGGCCTACAATACTGAATGATTGAACAAATAAACACATAATATTCAATTAATATGTTTTAATTTGTTAATTAGAAAGAGCAGAAGAAGGTTTTGCTCCTTTAGATTCCTTAATGTATCAAATATGATATAGTAGGCTTTAAGAGGTAAACAGGTTGTTTAAAGCAAAACAACACAAGAAATGCTGCAAATGTTTTCACAAATTTGGAGAAAAGACAATGCAGAAATCAGAAAATGTCCCACAAAATCTTGGAGGGGCTGATGATGTCATTCTGTATATATTAATATATCAAGGTGCCTTCCCTGGCCAGCTCGGGACTTACCCATGAGAAATGGGATAAAAGTACCTGGAGTGCTCGGGTCATGAACTATCATTAGGGAAAGTCCCAAAAGTGTGCCACAGTTGAGATCATGTTCAGTGTGGAAATGACACATCTGGTCCCACACTATTTGTCATGCGTCTATAAATAGATGTTGACAGATGAAAGCGAAAGTTTTTGAGTTATCACAGACTTGAATCTAGTCTACATTCTTGCTGATGACAAGTTTCGATACAGTCACAGAATATGTTTTTTTTTCCCTTGTCTCTGTGTGTGTGTTTTAGTTGGGGAAATGTGTGGTGGAGAGCGCCAATCCAGCAGCAGATCTCATCTGGATGAAGAACAACCAGGCTCTGGTGGATGATGGCAAGAGTGAGTCATGCAGTGAATGAGAATCATTTAATCTAATGCACCAAACACAAAAATATTAAATGTAATGCAGGATGGGTTTAAAGGAATGGTTCATTCTAGTTTATTTACTCACACTACTCTTGTTCTAAACCTGTTAAGTTCTTTTTTCTTTTTTTTTTAACTATATTGATGAACTATACTTTTAAATACAATACATAAAATACATTGGTAACACTTTCCAATTAAGTTGCATTGGTTAATGTTAGTTAATGTATTTAACAAGAAATGAACAATACATTTATTACAGTATATTTGTTAATGGAAATTAAGTTGTTCATTGTTAGTTCATGTTAACTCACAGGGCATTAATGCTGACAAGCATGAATTTGAAGTTTACTAATGCATTAGTGACTAATGCAACTATGATTAATAAATGAAGTTGAATTATTGTTCATTATTAGTTCATGTTAGTAAATACATTAACTAACATTAACTAAATAAACTTTTTTGTAAAGTATATTCATTTAAAAATAATTATAATATATTTTTAGTTCTCCTTCCTTCATGTCATTCATTTATAATAGCAAACTGTTCATTTAAATGACACAATGAACTGAAAGTGACATCATTTGATCTTTGATAAGCCACTTCAAAGGTTTTACTATTATTTAACATCCATCATTAGTGTTTCATGCTTGATAAAATATCTTGCCCATCAAATGAAGCAGACATGTTTTGCCAAACAATTATATGTATAGTTCACGTAAATACTTTTGTGAAATAAAATGTATTGTTTTTCATAATAAATATGTTACAATATTTATTTAAATCCACACAGACATTCCATTGAGAAATCATGTTTATGTGGTTGAAAAGGCTGTTGTTTCAGAGAATGACTCAAGTATGTGTAATAAAATTTCCATTAAAGTTATTATGGGAAAACAGACACCTGGTACCTGTTTTTGACAGGCTGTAGAACTAAGCGCTTTCTTCCCTGTATGTCTGAAATTAAGAAAATGTATTTACAAAAGCATAAACTAATTCACTTAATCAGCACTCTAAGCTTATGGTCTCCAACTAGTTTTTGCATCTAATATGCCATTTAGTTATTTAAAATGAGCACTTACAAAAAAAAAGGAAAAAAAGGAACATAGCCCTTTAACTGTTGCTGTATTGGAGCTCACAGCTGATTGGCTTGTGGTTAGTGAACAATCTGACAGTGTTGGCAGACTCAAGCTGTCGTTATGGGGTGTCAGGCACTTCCAGGGTAGACATATGGTGTGACAGACACTGTGCTTGCCAGCTTTAATGACTGATGTGTCTGTATCTGTTTGTGTGTGACTGCAGCGATCATTATCACATCTGCTGTCACCAAGGACCCAGTCACAGGTCTGTCCAGCACCTCTTCCAGCCTGCAGTACACAGCCAGGAAAGAGGACGTGGCATCACAGTTCACCTGCGTGGCAAAGCACATGACAGGACCCAACCAGGTTTCAACACCCGATACCTTCCAAATTTACTGTAAGTAACTTAAGTGCTGTTAACTGCATACTATACAGTAATGGTGTAAAGTGGCTTCTTTTTTCTATTGATTTAACTGCTTTATGAACAAATTATGGCTCCTTTGTTCAAAAAAATTCCATTATAATTACAATTTTTTTCTAAAGATAAAGGATCTATCTCAGCTTATGCTGTAAATTATTGGATGTTCTATTACTTGTGCATTACAACAATATTAAAGTTTACAATTAATATCAAGAGCACAAACTATTAAGTTAATTTGCTATCTATTTTTAGATGTAATCAATCGATTAAAAACATTTGTATCTAAGCAGTTGCGCATAAGGCCGTTTTTACATTAACATTTTATAATTAAATTGTAAAGTGAAGTCTTTACTTACATTTTTATTGAAATGAATCATTTCATAACTTCATTTTAGTTAAGATATCGCTATCAGATTAAGTACGTAAAATCGAATGTATAGGGACTAATATATTGCAGATATTTAGAGAAATGCTCTACTCTAAACTAAACTAGAGTTCATTTCTCTTGTGCACTTACAAGCTGTGGAGACTGAATGAGTTGCCTGAGGTTAATGTAATGCTGTGTGACATTGTTTGCAAGCTGTTTTACTGATGTCTTTTTCACAGATGAAACTTTGATTGAACGATTACGAGACGTTCATTTATGTTTATGTCAACAGACTGAACACATAATATACATATGCGATTTTGTAGTTTACAAGGAGTAGATAACAGTATTGTTTTCAAAAAGGTTTGAAACCTGTTGGCACCTTCAGGCCCCCAAAACATCTTATATTTGTAAATGAACTGCTAAAGTTTCCGATTTTAAGTTGAGAATGCTTTTGTGTAAACTTTCTTTATAATTTAATTATTTATGCATTTATATACAGTGCCAGTATGAATTTCGTCTTATGTATTAATTCATGGTGCCAGTCTTTTTATTCACCTTATTCTACAGTGCAGAAACAAACAAGTGTTTATGACTACACTGTACATAAAAATAATATAAGAAGAAAATACCAGTTTGCAACATCAAACCGTATAATGAGCTGTTTTTTATGGCTAAAAATCATTGGAAGTAAATGAGACCGGAAGTTTCAAGCCAATAAGGTTCCAATAGCTGCACCCACTCTTAAATGAAAGAATACCATCAAATTCCATTCAGATAGATTGTGACAGGAGAATTCAGGTTTTGCTATACTATATAAATCTACTTGTACACAAACCAGCTCCCCCTAGGGGCAAATATGTCATGTTAGCCCAGAGATGAAACGAATTGGGATTGGGTTGGTAGTCAAGCGCTGGGACTTTTGCTCTTCCTGAGATAATGTGACACATGCTGTGTCGAGCGCTTTGAAGCTTTATTTGTTTGATTTTACAGCTGGTTTGAGGGGTCCATGTTCATGGGTATCTGCGTATCAGTGCATAGCCTAGAACATGAAGCCATCTCTCGTGTCCTGAACCTTGAATTGAAGGTCTCAGCTGGTAGCCAAGCTCAATTTGATGTTTTTTTTTTTTCTTGGTCTTGTCAGGCATAATGCCGGTAACCAAGTCTGCAGTTGCTCTCTCTCTCTCTCTCAGTCTCTCTCTGTTATCTGAATGCTGAGAGGTTTGTTCAGTGCCTCGGGCTGAAGATGTGATGTGAAATGCTTTGTGGCTGCTGGGCGCGAAAACGAGGGCGAGAATGAGAGACTGCAAATGGTTGTGGAAATGAAGGCGTTTAAGCCCCTTGGGGTCCTCAGAATGGCACAGTGTCTTAGAGAATGCTTTTTTTTTTTTTGTAGCTGTTGGAAAGTCACACCACATCTCTGCGATGACAGCCATCCTCCTCGGTTCATTCTAATGTTTGTTTTCTCTCTTTGTCTTTCAGATCCCACTGAGAAGGTGAGTCTACAGGTTGTCTCTCAGAGCCCCATTAGGGAAGGTGATGATGTGACACTGAAATGCCAGGCAGATGGAAACCCTCCTCCTACCAGCTTCAACTTTAACATTAAGGTGAGCGACTGCCAGCAGTGTCCACAGCAACCAGACCGCTCTTAAATCTTCAGGGTCCTGCTGTCTGCCCTGTTTTCTTCTCCTGGTTAATCTCACTGCTTCTCTCTGCCTTGATCTCTTCAGGGAAAGAAGGTCACGGTGACAGACAAGGATGTCTACACACTGACCGGCGTCACCCGAGCTGACAGCGGCGTGTACAAGTGCTCTCTGCTTGACAACGATGTGATGGAGTCCACTCAGATCGTCACAGTGAGCTGTGAGTGGACAAATCTGCTCTGTATCTCTTCCATCTCACCCTAAAAACATCCACACACTTAGAGACAGAAGTGATGGAGCATTTGACAGATATGGAAAGATGTTTTGGAAATGGCAGAGTCAGCTGAAAAGCAAGCTGTATCACAGAAAAATTGACTTTCAAATGCATTCCATGAAATGTTGTTGGTCAATGCAGGAATAGTTGGAAAAGTTTCTCAAAGTTTGGTCTTATGATGGACCATCAGTTTCTAAGCTTTCCTCTCAAATATGATCCCAATAATCAAAGCGACGTATAATGCATCATTGACCAATACTATAATTACATATCTATCCATTGTGCAGACCTTTTTGGCAGAGCAGAGGAGCATAATATAATATAATATAATATAATATAATATAATATAATATAATATAATATAATATAATATAATATAATATAATATAATATAATATAATATAATATAATATAAGCAAGTTCTCCCCATTTATAACATTCATAATAAACATTAAGCCTTAATGAATTTAAAGTGTAACTAAAACTACTGTAGTGTGTTGCTTTGGAAAAACTGTATGTCACATCCAAAAAAAAAATAATAATAATAAATAACTAAATCTGGAAAAAAAAACATATGGTTTGATATTTAAAGTTGAGGAGATGTAATCCCTCACTAAAACCTTTAAAATGTTCAATATTTGGAAATATTCTGCCAAATTCACGCAATCTGCCCACCAATGCAGGCACTTTTTCTTGCTTTTTCAGGTGTTCTGATAACACTCTTAACATTTAAATTGGAGTTTAGCGATATCTAGCGCAGCTGGTTTGTGTTTATCCATGAGGCAGCATGTGTTGTTTGCAGCTACTAAATCTCTCTTCACTGCACTGAACTGCAATAAATCCAAATCCAAAACATGTCAACTTCAGAACATGAATCTAAAATCATGTTCTCCGCTAACTGACACACACATTTCAGCTAGCCTACTGCAGATTACCATCTAAATTGATAGAAAACTGTCTGCATTTGTGGCTCATGAATAAATACAAATACAAGAAAAATATAGGCTTGAAAAAGAAAACCACTTGCCTGTAAAAGTGTGCCTTTATTGTGTGGTTCCTTTTTTTGCAACATCTGACAAAGAATTGCATTTGAAGACAAATATTTAAGGAATATTGCAGAACAGTCTCAGCATCAGTTAACATAACACTTTAGAAAACATATTTGTACACTCTGAGCCTAAAATGAACACTTTCCCAAGCGCCAAGTGTGATTAAAAATCATGTTGGCAAGTACATGAAACCGTGCTGAACGCAAAGCGTGCACTGTAATTATATTTTTAAAAATGCTGTGAGTTTGAGTCCAAACATCTTCCCCAGATGGTAACAAGAATGCTTTATAAATCTGATGTCAACAAAACAAGCATTTAAGAAAAGGCATTTCCCTGTAGTTTTCTTACAAAATTAAACCTCTAAAATTTTAAAGCAAAGGAGGAAAAAACAACCCAAATATATATATATATATATATATATATATATATATATATATATATATATATATTCATTCATTCATTTTCTTTTCGGCTTAGTCCCTTTATTAATCTGGGGTCGCCACAGCGGGATGAACCGCCAACTTATCCAGCATATGTTTTTACGCAGCGGATGCCCTTCCAGCTGCAACCCATCCCTGGGAAACATTCATACACACTCATTCACACACATACACTACGGACAATTTTTAGCTTACCCAATTCACCTATACCGCATGTCTTTGGACTTGTGGGGGAAACCGGAGCACCCGGAGGAAACCCACGCGAACACGGGGAGAACATGCAAACTCCACACAGAAATGCCAACTGACCCAGCCAAGGCTCGAACCAGGGACCTTCTTGCTGTGAGGCGAACGTGCTACCCACTGCGCCACCGCGTCGCCTATATATATATATATATATATATATATATTTGTTAATTATACTGTTTAGTTTAGTATTATTATCATTATATCAATTAAAATTATTGTAAAATATGATTTTACATGTCAATAATATACAGTGATATTTCTTTAATAAATAATAACAAGTGATCACCACAACAGAATTAATATTTTCATTATTATATTATATTATATTATATTATATTATATTATATTATATTATATTAGGGCTGCATGGTGGCGCAGTGGGTAGCACGTTCGCCTCACAGCAAGAAGGTCACTGGTTCGAGCCTCGGCTGGGTCAGTTGGCGTTTCTGTGTGGAGTTTGCATGTTCTCCCCGTGTTGGCGTGGGTTTCCTCCGGGTGCTCCGGTTTCCCCCACAAGTCCAAAAACATGTGGTACAGGTGAGTTGGGTAGGCTAAATTGTCCGTAGTGTATGAGGGTGTATGGATGTTTCCTAGTGATGGGTTGCAACTGGAAGGGCATCCGCTGCGTAAAACATATGCTGGATAAGTTGGCGGTTCATTCCGCAGATTCTTGAAGGATTCTTCTTCACCCCAGATTAATAAAGGGACTAAGCCGAAAAGAAAATGAATGAATAAAATAATATATTATATTATATTATATTATATTATATTATATTATATTATATTATATTATTCATTAATTTTCCTTCGGCTTAGTCTCTGATTTATCAGCGGTCACCACAGTGGGAAACACCCCAGTATACCCAGTACACTCTCGCATTCACACACTCATACACTACGGCCAATTTAGTTCATCCAATTCACCTAGCACATGTCTTTGGACTGTGGGGGAAACCAAAGCACCCGGAGGTAACCCACGCGAACACGGGAAGAACATGCAAACTCCACACAGAAATGGCAACTAACCCAGCCGGGAATCAAACCAGCGACCTTCTTGCGGTGAGGCGACAGTGCTAACCACTGAGCCACCGTGCTTATATTCATTCATTCATTCATTTTCTTTTCGGCTTAGTCCCTTTATTAATCTGGGGTCGCCACAGCGGGATGAACCGCCAACTTATCCAGCATATGTTTTATGCAGTGGATGCCCTTCCAGCTGCAACCCATCACTGGGAAACTTTCATACACACTCATTCACACACATACACTACGGACAATTTTAGCTTACCCAATTCACCTATACCACATGTCTTTGGACTTGTGGGGGAAACCGGAGCACCCGGAGGAAACCCACGCGAACACGGGGAGAACATGCAAACTCCACACAGAAATGCCAACTGACCCAGCCGAGGCTCGAACCAGCGACCTTCTTGCTGTGAGGCGAACGTGCTACCCACTGCGCCACCGCGTCGCCCGTGCTTATATTATATTATATTATATTATATTATATTATATTATATTATATTATATTATATTATATTATATTATACTTCACAGTTCAATAATATTATATTGAGATTCAAATGAATTAACAATTTTTTTATTGTCATTAAATAACAATTACAATTAGATTTTGTTTTCCTAATTTGTTCCATGCCTAGGCTAGTATTTATCATTTTAAACAATGCTAGAGCCGAGCCTAAACAAACTGAAAAGCCAATGCAGCCTTGCTTCACCTACTTTTCATTTCCAATTAATTCCTTCCTCTATACTAATATGAATTAATGCACGACTGGAGCGTTAATCAAATCTATCTTCAGCATGCAGGATTAGCGAGTGGGGCGGGACTTTAGGCCAACAGCTTAATTAGGACTTTCTGACTTGAGTTTGGGCTGCAGCGCTGATAAGCTCACACACACACTGGCCTTTCAATAATTCTCATTGAGGAAAGCATATGTGTGTACTGTATGTGTGTCTGTGTGGTTCAAAAGGCCTGATGATCTCCATAACGTGGGTTTAGTGATGCTTAGTTTTGGAGATTCGAATATATTTCACGCCGTCTGCGTTGCACGGTTTCAAAGCTGGTGGCATCCCAGCCGTTCACATGAGGACAGAAAACAATCGCTCAGGCAGGAATAAGCACTCTTAGTTGGCAGGGGCATGCAAGGTGTTTCAGCCTTTTCAGTGGTTGAAATGTTTTGACGACAAGTGTACGAAAAGAGCCTGCAGCGAAGTGATACACGCTTGTCATCTGCTCTTATTTTCTCTCTGTCTCTCTCTTTCAGTTCTGGATGTAAGCCTCACTCCTACAGGCAAGGTGTTAAAAAAGCTCGGGGAAAACTTAGTGGTGTCTTTGGAGAAGAATGCCTCTTCTGAAGTAAAAGTGACGTGGACTAAGGTAAGATACTGTAGGGAATCGAACAGATCTGGGTCATGTTGTTTTAGTCCTCCCAGTCATGCTAAACTAACAACTTAATTTCTGCAGGATAACCGTAAACTGGACAAACTGCCTGATTTCTCCCAGTTGAGATACAGCGACGCGGGCATATACGTGTGTAACGTGTCCATTGAAGGAATCAAACATAGTTTTTCCTTCGAGCTTACTGTAGAAGGTAGGACTACAGTTTATTCTGTTTTAACTAGACATGTATAGTTATCACTATCGTTATAGTTATGCACATCATGTATATAGACAGTATAATACAGTATATTATGTATGTGTATATATATATATAATGCATAATATATATAACATATTTGTTATATACAGCATATTACAAGTGAAATGTGTTGATACATACTGTATAAAAACTATTCTGATTTACATTTTTAAAACATCTGTACAAACTAAACATTTGCAGTCAAAATATAAAGACACTTTACAAATATATTAGTACTTTATATTATACTAAATATAAGTACACTGAAATTGATGAATATATCTTGTGCAATAGGTAAAACCATATTTTATACATAATATACACCATACTATATATTATATTATAGTTTTACAAAGCAATTTAAAAGTATGACAATTCGAAAAGAAAAAATACTTTTATCACTTCATTTGTATTATTACTATACTTTACTGCTATATTATTATGATTATTGTTATCATGACTTATTCTTAATATTTCAGCATTTAAATGTAAATATATAATAATAAATGTTAACTTTTTATTACATTTCATTTAACAGATGATATGTAAAAGCATACACCTAAAGCAAACATATATAATCTCTAAATATATTTATTTACTTATTAGTGCAATTATTAAGTAATCTTATTTAGAATTTTCTATTCTATTAGAATTATGTACAGTAGTATCTCTAATTATATCCTATTTCTTATCTTTGTAATATTCACATGCAGTATATGTAAATGTATATTAACATACATTTTTATTAACTTTTGCTTTGATTTGTTCATTATTACTGTATATATATGCATCCAAAATTGTATCATTTATTCTAAATATATGAACTTTACATGTATATATTATACATTTCTATTTCTTACATTTATTTTTAAATAGTTTGACATATATAAAAGCATAAATATAATATTATCTCCAGGTGGTCCAAGAATTACCGGCCTGACAAAGCATCGCAGCAATGACGGCAAACACAAAGTGTTGACGTGCGAGGCAGAAGGTTCACCTAAACCTGAAGTGCAGTGGAGTGTCAACGGAACCGACGTGAGTCACCAACACTGTCAGACTGCATCTCAGCCTTATACTCAACGCTTCAGACATTACTGTTGTCCCAAAAGAACCTCATATCTTGTGCATTTATATGCAAGAAGGAAAGATGCCCAGATATTCCTCTCAGCTCCGGTCTAGACAAGATGAAAGGTGCACAGGTGTTTGAAGTCACAGGTTTTCAGCACCCAGAAGCAAAAAAGCCAACTTTTCAATTTACGTTAAAAGGGGAACAGTTGTCCTGGGACAAAATGTCTGGAATGACACCTTATTATTCGTCCCGTGTTCACAGACTGACGGCTACGGAATATTGTGACAAGCGAATTTGTCTTTGTTTCTGTCCTTTTTTATTTTGACAAGCGAATTTCCACAGAGGCACGTCTCGGCAATCTCCCAAATGCCTCTCACCGCCACCTCTGAGACGAGGTGATGAGTTTCCTTGAGTTTAGCCCTCCCTATTTCCTCTTATCCGCCTGTTAAATCTGAAGTCACGCGTCACGGTTTCTGGGTCCAAATGATCTATCAGATGCCGAAAGCGAACAACAAATGGTACTAATATAACAGTGTGCTGTAATACTATTGAAAATCATGATCCTAATGCTTTTATCCATTCATATCTTAGATGGTCACACAGTGATTCATCTTTTATAAATTAAAATATTTGTGTCTGGTTTACAGCAAGTCTAAGCAGTGAACACAATGATTTTTTTTTATATTTGTTTTAATGTGTGCTATTACAAAACAGATTGAGTTTTCTCAATGCAAATAAGTAGAGGTTTAGACCCAGAAACAGTACTTCATATTTCACAATTTAACAAGACTGAGAGACTACAGTGGAGACAGAAAGCAGGATAATGAGGACAACAATGCCAAAGCAGGACACTGAAAACTAGCTTTTGTTTGTGTGTTTGATACCCCAGACATCCCAGACAGCGTGTGTGTCCCATGAGTCCCAGTGTTTGGGTTTTGATAAAGAGAAGTTTGACCAGCATTCGGCTTTCGCTTTCTCACACCCACCTTCACAGAACCGCAGGCGCACTGCGAGACTAACACACATGGTTAGCTTGTTCCTGCTTCTCAGTGTCTGCCTAGTCTCAGTGGATGCATTTCAGATGAACAGGTTCAGATCTGGGGTTTGGGGCTGCTCTGCTTCCAGCAGGGTCGTAAAGTCACACCCTGCGTACTTTGCTGCAAAACCCAAGACATCCTGGTTAGTCTTTATAGTGCTGTAAACATACTACTGATTGTTACAGTACGTGTTAGTTTACTGCTGAAGTAAAACAAAACTGGGTAACACTTTAGTTTAAGTACCAATTCCCACTATTAACTACTGGCTTATTACCCTATTATCAAGATATTGGCTGTTTATTAATACTTATAAAGTATGATCTTATTCTACATCCCTAAGTACCTAAATCTTCTACTTTACTAACTATTAAAAAGCAATAAATTAGTAGTTTATTGAGCTAAAAGTCTGTTAATGGTTTGTTAATAGCGAGAATTGGACCCAAAATAAAGGTATTATTAGTAAAACCATAAGCTATTATTATTCAACAACAGCACAAAAACTTTTTCAGTTATACCAAATTTATTAAGCAGCACAAATAATTGTAACATTAATAATGTTTCTTATGCACCAAATGATAATTTATCATTATTTCTGAGCGAATCATGTGACATTGTTTTGCAGTCACAATTTTAAAAACTTTTACAATAGTTTTGAATTGCAGAAATATTTCACAATATTACCATTTTTATCAAATAAATTAGTGTTTTGATTAAACAAATGCAGCCTTGGTCAGCAATAGACACTCAAAAAAGCTCAAAATAAAACAGCAATCTTGTTTAGCTCTAATTTGCTAACATTAGGAAACATATGGAAAATAGCATGAACTAAAAATCTGTTTTAGAGACAATTTTAACCTGATGGTAGTTAAATGTGTTCAGATGTTACAGTGCAATTTTCTGTTAAGTAATAATGCTGAGATTAACTAAGATTAACTAAGTAAATGATGCACTAGTATAGGCTATAGTTCATGTTAACTAGAGTTAAAGGTATAGTCCCTAAACAGGAAAAATTACTCAATATTTACTCACCTTCAAGACAGGTGATTCCAAATTTATATGAATTATTTATTCTTTAGTCTGCTGAACACTTAAGATCCTAAAGATATTTAGGAAAAAAAAACTGAAAACCTGTAACCATTGACTTCCATAGTAGGTAAAACAAATATGGAAGCCGATGGTAGGTTTCCAGCCTACTTCAAAATATCTCCGTTTGTGTTCAAGAGAAGAAAGTCAAACAGGTTTGGAACAATTAAAGGAGTAAAAGATGACAGGATTTTTAAATTTGGGTGAACTATCCCTTTAACTAGTTTTTAACCAAATAAAACGTACTGGCAGTGTCACCTCGCAGCTCCCCAAAACTTTGGACACCATGTAGCCTACCATATTAATAATTATGTGAATTGTGTTTGTATGCACTAAATTGTGAAGTACATTATATGCTATTATTAATCTGAACTTGATTGACTCTTAATGGCTTCTTATTTTCTGGTATATTTCCTTTAGCTGTGTTCCTGTGGAGGCATCAGTTACTGCTCTCAGTGAGGGGTTCAGCACTCACTGTCTGCCTTAATGACACAAATATTGAAGTGCGTTTGCGATGGAAACTCATTTAATGGCTGTGTGAAATTTTTATTTCAACATTACACTCGTGTTTCCCGACCTGGATTGTGTGTACGTTTGTTTCTGTTAACACTGGGTGTGGTGGTGAAGTGTACGTTACCCCCAAAAAAAGAGTTGAGGATCTTTCGCGCCCTCTAGCGGTGAGGTGTTTTAAATAGCGCCTCAAGCTAAGAAGACAGTCAAATTTAAACCAACCTGTATTAAAAAAAACATTATTTAAACGTACCAAAATTATTTAAAGATAACCTGAACTTGTCTGTTGGTTGTCTTGCAGGATGAAACGTCGTATGTCAACGGAAAAGCCACATACAAACTAACAGTCGTCCCCAGTAAGAATCTCACCGTCAGCTGCCACGTGACCAATAAACTCGGCTTCGACACAAAGGACATCAGCGTGTTTTCCCGTAAGTACTGAAGAGGTTTCCTGCTGTGAAGACCGCTTACTAACCACTCAATCGATCCCTTTTAAAAGGCTCATATTATAGGGCTGTCAAGAACAGATTTAGATTAAAACAACCATTGGGATACATATTTAACATGGATAATAACGTATTAAAGAGGTTTGAGGGGGAACAAACCCTTACGGATCAAATATAGATAAACTATCGATCAAAAACACTGAAATATCATGTTTATTTGAGCCACAGATGTGGAAAATAGGATATCGTTTTCATTAAATGTCAGATTTCGGATAAATAATGTGTTGCGTTTTCCTGCTTCAACCAGAATAATAGGCTATTTGCTAAATTGTCCCTCGTGCCATGATACGATTTGAGACTTTTTTTCTTCATTAGAACATTAAATTAGATTTTTAGCTAAAAATGTGGTACTTGGTGAATTACAAACTGCAAGTCAATGGCTGGAGCTTTTTAGAGTCAGAAACCTAACCTTTTTACACAGGCAAAACAACATTAATGCATGTACTCCTCATGAAACAGAGGTCTAATTAAATGAACAGATTGGTGAGTTTTGCTGCTTTTATGTAGTCTCATAATTACTCTAATTAGAAGATTTGACTTGTAAAAAGGGTTTACATCCTACAACTTGTATTTACAACTTTTTCTAGGACCATTTGTAGGACTCGCACCATGTTATGCCGTAGATCAGTGGTCACCAAACTCAGTCCTGGAGGGCCGGTGTCCCTGCAGGGTTTAGCTCCAACTTGCCTCAACACACCTCCCTGGAAGTTTCTAGTATACCTAGTAAGAGCTTGATTAGCGGTTTCAGGTGTGTTTGATAAGGGTTGGAGCTAAAATCTGCAGGACACCGGCCCTCCAGGACCGAGTTTGGTGACCCCTGCCGTAGATTCATGTATAGGCCCTGTTTTTCGGTATTGATAATGTCACCATAGAATTCCAAATACAAAGACATGAACAAGGTGTGCATGTTAGTGTATTGTTTATAAAATTGCATTTACTTAAGCTTAAACTGGATGCGTAACCTATATTGTGAGTTTGCACCACATCATTTACGCAACAGGAAACTCTGTGCTGTCATGAACAAGCTCAGCATTATTGATTTGAAAAATAATGTTCAGTTTCTTGCACAGACCTGTAACTTCTCTCAATGTATCATTAGGAGCCCCGAGTACTCATTCTGTTTTGCCCGTTTATGTTTTAAGTTACATTTCTTGAATCGCCAAGGTTTCATGAATCGTCACGGTTTAAAAAAAAACAAAATTCAATCTTTAACATTCCACTGAAGAAGAAAAAAATACAATTCTAAGATGAGGTAGATTTCTTTTCCTTTTTTTGAGCAAATTGTCCCTTTAAGGTTTTTTGAATTGAGAAAAAAATAGTTTTGACAGCCCTGATAGATGCCATATCTAACATCATTTACGTGCATGTGAGGAGATCTGTGAAAACTAGCATGTTTCGCAGAATTTTGCTTGTTGCACTATTCAAATGCAGGGTGATTTACAGTAGTGGTCATTTTACAATATTGTAATTAGTAGAAGTGTCCCTGTGTAAACACTGGAAAGACATGGGCTGGCTGCTCTCTCAGGTCCTGTTGTTCACTCACAGGGCATGAGACGCTGTCTTTCTTTCTTGGTTCTGGCTTTGGCTCGGGTTTTGTTTGTCTATGTCAGGGTGCTTGGACTGCTGTCTCTTTTTCTCCTCTTCCTCTTCTCTTCTCTTTCTGACCGCTACCGCATGCTTGTGGTCTCCTTTACTAGAATCTGATTGGAAAATACTCACTTCTGATTTAAACCGGTTTTGCATCTAAAAACCACAGTTGGGTGGTGGCTTTTTCCCCCTACCAAATTTGTGTTAAATGCTAGTTAGGTTTAATATTGCACTCAAAGTTAATTTGATTTTATATCTGATTTCAGTATTTGAGGAGGACAAGCCCAAACCAGGTAAGAGAATCTGATTTCATTTACTTCAATTTCACTTAAAATCAATTAGAATTTATAAGCTCATGAGTCGGAGTGTGTCAAGCATCCTGACATCATGCAAACTCTGTGCTTTCACGTCACACCAGCAGGAAAACATTTTCTTGAAATAATCCCAGCTTTTATTTTTGTCTTAAATTGCAGAATTCTGTCAATCACTTTTCATTTTCCAGGTCTCCCTCTCCCCATCAGGAGTCAATGCTTTTAGAGGAAGTCATAAAGTGTCGTATTTGTATCTTTAGGAAAAAACGAAGATGGCGCAGAGCAGGCCAAAGTGATTGTGGGTGTCGTGGTTGGACTGTTTCTAGCCGCTGCTCTGGTGGGACTCATCTACTGGTTGTATATCAAGAAAACAAGGTAAGACATCGCAAAAACAAGTCAAGTATGAGGAATTGGAGTGTACTTCAGGCCTAAATCACACTGTACGTTTAAATTACAAGCTGTATATCGGATGAAGTACGTGTGATTGCAGTAGAAGTCACCGTATCTGCTGTTATACATCATCATGATTTGTTCAGATTGACATGAGAAGCGGAGTGAGGCAGAAATGGTGTAGCCACAGAGCTCAGTTTGAAATGTGCTGAAAGATTAATCAAGGTAAAATTGTCCTGTTAGACAAGGCAGCTGGAAGACCGGAGAGAAGGAGACAGGCACTTCAGAGGAGAGTAAGAAGCTGGAGGAGAACAATCATAAAGCAGATGTCTAGGAGTGGAGAGAGCCGTCAAAAGGAACGAAGAAGGTGAGGATATTTTTCTTCGCAGTTTTACAATTTCAAAAGCACAGGGCAAGGTCTAAAAATCACACCTGTCAGTGGTGAGTAAATTGAAAAAGTATATATACTATAGTAATAAAAAAAATAAAGTAAAAGTATTAAAAAATATATATAAGGCTATAAAATATGTCAAATATGTCATCATGCTTGTAGCTTTATATACTAAATCAGCGTCAATAATGTCTGGTCTGGAAGATGAGTCGTTTTTCACTTCTCACAAGTTGAAGGGGCACACTGCAACCTTCTGGATTCTGTTATTCTCATTTCTGAGAATTAATATGAGGAATTTTTCATTTGTCATCATAAAAAGCTGTGAGGTGGAAATTTTCATTTCATTTACAGCAGAAAGTTGTCAAACCTCTAATCTTAGAACGTAATGTAAATCATTCAGTATATTACAGTAATATTACAACACGTTATAATAGTACAGTTATAATACTAATAAAGGTCCAGTTTTTCAGTGGTTTTCATTCATTCATTTTCCTTCGGCTTAGTCCCTTTATTCATCAAGGGTCGCCACAGCGGAATGAACCGCCAACTTATCCAGCATATGTTTTACACAACGGATGCCCTTCCAGCTGCAACCCAGTACTAGGAAACACCCAAACACACTCATTCCCACTCACACACTACGGCCAATTTCGTTTATTCAATTCACCTATAGCGCATGTCTTTGGACTGTGGGGGAAATCGGAGCACCCAGAGGAAACCCACGTGAACACGGGGAGAACATGCAAACTCCACACAGAAATGCCAACTGACCCAGCCGGGACTCGAACCAGTGACCTTCTTGCTGTGAGGCGACCACTGAGCCACCGCGTTTCCCAGTTTTCAATTAAGTGCAATTCTAAATATTCCGACTACGAATGTGTGATATATATATTTTTTTACTTTAGTCCTGTCGTATTTAAATGAATATTCCGCTACTACAATCACTAGGTGGCGCCAGATAGTGCTTGCTTTAATGAGTGACTCATTGAACCATTAATGCAAACGATTTGTTCAAAACACCCAGTTCATTTAAAAAAGTTTCTAAATGCCACATTAAAAGTCTTTGTGTTTCAAATATGTTTTTGTATGTTTCTGTCAGGTTTGAACCAGGAAAGAGGCCTTGTCACACTGAATGTGCAGTACTACACACTTCGATCATCTAATTCCAGACATCTGATTGGACAGCGACGCCTCCTTCTGGCTGCTCGTGCGCATCACGCATCGCAGAATGTTTCCAAAATATTTCCTACTCCAAACAAACAATTTCCTAAAAAAGAAAAAAAAGAAAAGAAAAAAATGAAAATGAAAGAAAACCCACCAACACGATTCAAGAGTGTAAAACCACTTGTGTTGTAAATTTAGTCTGCACTGAGGACTGCTTTTATTTTTGATCGATTCCGATGTTTTCTTTTTGTGTTCCCCGTGAATGTTCTTCGTTTCATACGCATTGCTGATGTGGTGGGCACAGCCGTTTTGTTTCCCTTCTAGTATAAAAAAAGAAAATGTAAATTCGCTGTACACTTTTTAGGCCTGTGTAAATAAGTCAGGGGAGTGCATTCACTCTGCTTAACGTTGGGATTATTATAAAGAATACGGATTGTGGGACTACATATCGAAACTGCACAATCCCTCTTCGGAAAAACAAAAAAAACACCCAAGATCGCAGTCGGATACTGGAAGAACGATGACTTCACTGCTGTTACACCTCTGTTCGCTCATCTTTTATTTATTGATACCTCTTCATGTTATTTCCTCTAGTTCGAAGTGGCTAAGTAGTGAAACGGGTTTAGACAATTAGCATAGCATAGGGAAATATCCTGCTACACCCAGTGGCCTTCAGGTTGCATTGCATGATGTCATAGTTGTAGGTCTCAGAGTTCAGCAGAATCCAACGTAGCGACATAGACGTGACTTGCATTTAATAGAAACAAGCAAACATCCGCTCTCGGTTTCGGACTGGGTGGTAGCAACCTTGCATGCAGAGCCTTTATTTTTGTGGGTAGGAAGTAAACTATTAAAGAATAGCCCCTTATTCTGCCTTAACAGAAAGAGTCAGTGTTGGAAACGAAACCAAGTATGTTAATGTGAAACCTCACTGTATAGCCTTTTCGGTTTTGCACTTCCCTCAGACTACATTGCATTTTCTGTATCTAAAGCATTTGTCAGGTTGATGTCATACACTGTAGTCTTTAGGGATGGTCTGAAGCAATTTTTTGTTTTCGTTCATTGTGGTCTGAAGAAGCTGTAAATATGTTTGAATGTTTGGCTTGTGTTCGGATATTTATAAAAGTGTGAGAAATGCAAGGATAGCTGTGCTTCTGCTTAGTCACTAAAGACACCCTTTTTATTTCAAATGTAATCATCACGGATATTTCGAAGAAATCCAGCTCTCACTTTTTGTTTTGCTCCACAAAACGAGTGTTTTGAATGTTCACGCATATTTTGAACCATCAGGTCAGCAGTGAAACCAAAGAGGGTAACCGCAAAAGAAGGCCATAAAGTATTGTAAATACTGACTTTTGTTTTTGTACTTTTGTTGACAATAAAAGTGTAAATTAAAAAAAAAACTTTCCGAATTGGGTTTTTTTTTTTTTTTGGAAGGGTTATGGGGCAGGGGGGAGGTCAATGAATTCAAAAACACAAGTAAGCTAATGTTAATACTGGCTTTTATAAAATGTTTTTTTTTTTTCTCCACAAGAACAGATCACGGGTTACCAACATTACTGAAAGATGAAAATAATCTCTGAGAAAACTTTTAACAAAGTATAAATTAATTGCACACAACACTGGTTTCAACTGATCCACAAGGCATTTCCCGACAAACGTAAAATCTCTGGTAAAAAAAGAAGAAGAGGGGAAATGAACAGAAATCATCCTCTTCCGCTGGAGGGTCCACTCAGTTCGCAGACGTTCAAGTGTAAAATGGAGAGCGCGGCCAGTGCAAAAAATGAAATTTCAAGTTCAAGAGAAAAACCTGATAGGGAGGAATGACCAAAGCCAGCGGGAAAAAAAAAAAGAGTCAAAGCCGTCCAGCTTCCATTCCCAGAATTCCCATGACGTTGTTGCTTAATCTTGACGTCAAATTCACTCATGATGATGATCATCTGTGTGTTTTTTTTGGTTTGTTTGCAAGGTGCCAATACAAACAATGCATGTCCACTTTTTTTTATTTAATTTTTTTATTTTGCATACTGCGTCTGTGCAAGTGGGCTAGGGGTGACTGAAATTAGGAAAAGGGAAGGAATGTAAAATAAATAAAGCAACCGATCCATTCGGAGGGGCGAAGACATTCGGGGTTGTTTAATACATGAGTTCACAGTCCCTTCTATTTACAGAAGATGGAACAACCATATTAGCCCTTGCTTGCTAATGCTGACATCCACACAAATGTTCAAGGGATAGTTCACACTAAAAGTTTCATTTGCTACTCATTTACTCACCGTCAGACCATCTAAGATGAATCTGTTTCTTCAAAAGAACATTAAAATATGATTTGTAGTGGAAACCGTGGTCTTTGGTGATTTATAAAATGCAATGATTACCGGTTAAAACTAAATTAATACATGTTGCTTCTGAGCACAAATTGAAGTCTTGTGAAATAAAACAATTGGTATGTAAAAAAAAAACGTTATTAAAGACATAACTACAGCCTTAGCTGTGAAATAATGTTCAGCTTGCACATTCAGTTTGTTTTGCTTCATAAGACCTCAATGTATTGTCAATGTATTAATTTTATTTTGCCTGTATATGTTTGTTTTTGTTTTTTGCTTTTAAAGTGCCAGCAGCCATTGACTTTTTATGAATCACCAAAAAGCTACAAATCCTCTAACTGAAGTTATCTTGAATGGCCTGAGGGGGAATAAAGGAATAGCACATTTAAATACTGGGGTGAACTATCTGATAAAAAAGCAGGCAACCTAAAATAAAAGGAGAGAACTGTGAACCTGATATTCAGAATCAATCTCTCTTCTTCTGCCCCAGAAGATGTGATCTGGTTTATCATGTTCATGGCAAATTACCAAGATAAAAAAGAAACGGTCACGCCGAGAGCCATTACTGTAAAATTCATGAAACCAGAGAGGCCAGAAGCAAGTGGCTGGACGTCTGTGTGTGCGTGCGTGCGTGCGTGTGTGTTTGGTGGCAGCAGCAGTGGCAGGAAAGCCATGAACAGCCTGCAGACACTGGGCAACACAAACAGAAGCGCTCAGAGCTGCTCATTTCCATCCGAACCAATTGGTGAGAAACACAAACTTTGAAGGATGCAGCAAACCCACTCTAAAACGTGGATGGACACCTCCAAAATATGAAAAAATGTATTTCAGCTCCTCTCTCAAGCTGACCTGAGCGCTGCACATAAGCCACGTCACTGTAAACACAAGGCTTGTTTTGTTTTTCACAGGATCCCGTCGTTACCAAAGCAACACTCAGTTAGGCTCCTTTTGGCGAAAAAAGCGCACGTTTTCGTCTTGTTTGGCAAATTCGCTAAACGAAAGCAAGCGGTTTGTACGCTTTATAGTCAGTCGTAGTTTGTTTGAAATATTTGGGCCGTAGGCTACAGGCCCTGTCTTGGGGCGACTAGCGCAAACTCGCGCAAAATGTTCCGTGCCACATCCACCTTGTTTTGCGCGATCATCAGCGCTCGTTTGACGTCCTCGAACGAGTATCCTTCGCCCATCAGCTTGGCGATCTTGGCATCGACGTTCTCCCGGGACGATTCGTGCGGCCTTCTGTGGATGTCTGGCGGGATGATTCGGGGAAGTGGTTTTGGAGGTCTCTCAGGCGCCCTGAAACAATCTCCGGCCACTGTAGACGGGAAACAAAGAGTGGTTTAGTCAAAACGGGCCATTGAGAGTGGATGGTAGCAGTTGGGCTAAACGACTCTGAACACATTAAAAAGCCATTACAGGCTAATAATTAATAATTCATTGAGCGCATTCATCTCCATGGCTAATGGCTTCATTTAATAAACCTGCAAGGCTATTATGTATTCAGAACAACACTGCGCTCACAGCTATTTTATCAGGAAATGACGGGTGTATTTTTGGCACATTCTGCTTGTGCTGGAAATGTTGATTTTTTTTTTCTGCTTATAAATATTTTATAAATATTGTACTAATTTTAAGCTTATGGTGTGAGACGCTAGGCTATATTGTGAATACAGTAATAATTGCTTTATAATAATGCATGTATAATAAAGATACACTATTGTTTTTTTGTTTTGTTTCACAGAGGCTGCATTTATCATTCATTCATTTTCTTTCGGCCTTTATTAATCTGGGGTCACCACAGCGGAATGAACTGTCAATTTATCCAGCATATGTTTTATGCAGCGGATGCCCTTCCAGCTGCAACCCATCACTGGGAAACACCCATAGAATCTCATTTACACACATACACTACAGACAATTTAGCTTACTCAATTCACCTATAGCGCATGTCTTTGGACTTTGGGGGAAACCGGAGCACCGGGAGGAAACCCACGCCAACACGGGGAGAACATGCAAACTCCACACAGAAATGCCAACTGACCCAGCCAAGGCTCAAACCAGTGACCTTCTTGCTGTGAGGCGACAGCGCTACCTACTGCGCCACCCAGGCTGCATTTATTTAATTGAAAATATGGCAAATACAATAATATTGTGAAATATTATTAGAGTTAAATATAATTGTTTACCATTTTATATATTTAAAAAGTTAATTTATTCCAATGATAGTGAAGACCATATTATTATTGATGAATTATAATAATAAAGCCTACATTTTAAGTGTTATGGCTGTAAAACTAAATAAAATATAAAATGTCATTTAAATGCTTGTTTAAATGATATTGTAGAAATCATTAAAATTTGCTGATCTGATATCTGCTGATTAATGTTGAAAACTATTTTTTAATGAAATCATTTTTATATGTATTTTATTTTGGTATATTTAAAAAAAAAAAATTATATTATTTGAAACAGAAAAAGCTCTTTTATATCATCTCATGAGCCTTACTGACTAAAAATATTCCACAAAAATTTATAAATTAATTATTCTGACCATAAAATAAATACATAATTAACACATACAGATGACAGCATGTTTTTTTCTCATATATGTAAATTTAATATATAAAATTTGGATATTTATTATATTTAGCAACAAAACATCCGGGTCACCCGAAACAGCGCTGTGAGCTGGGCTTGTTGTGTGTGCATAAATGTAATTCTCCCTTTTTCCGATGAGCTTATAAAATATGTAAATGAGCTCATAAAATATGTAAAGGAGTTCATTTTAATCAAGCCAAACGTGTCAAAATGTGAACACAGAGAACAATCTACAGCCTTTATCCATTGTGTAATACCTGATGTGGGCGGCAGCTGATCGTAGTCTTGCGGGGCCCTGAACGGCGTCTTCATGTTGTCTCCTGTTTGTCTCCGTACAGGAGGATTGGGAGCGGAGTTATTCAACGAGTCTATGAAAGTGTCTGTAAATCACAGCAATAATTAGACACCAGAATAAATACCATCATGGCATAACTGAATATTGTACGGCTGGTCTCACCGGGGCTGAGTAAAAAGTGGTCGTGTCCAGATGAGGGTCGGGCAGGCCTGGGGTACAGAGACGAGGACGAGGCTTCTGTGAAACTGTTCCTAATTGGTGGAGGAGGAGGAGGCTGAGATGGAGGAAGAGCGTTGAATGGGTCTTCCATTGGAGATGCTGGGAAAACAGAGAGAGAGAGAGAGAGAGAGAGTTTGGGTTTTTCTATATGCCTCAGTAATCTCTCTTTTCACCAACAGATGGAGCTAAAATATCACTCAGGCTTGTGATTGAATCTTTAAAAAGAGATATTTTCTAAAACATTTAATATACATTAAACATCTATGATATTAACATTACGACAAAGCAACATAGTGGGCTTTAACATTTTAACCTTGTAAACATTATAGATTGCATTATAGACTTCATTATGGACTCAGTTTAATAAAATAATTCCTTTTAGTGTCAATCAATGTGCTGTCCATGTTGTGCTTGAGATTAACTGTGAGAAATATGTGCATTTGATGTCAATAATAGACTTTCTGATAAGACTTTACAATAAAATTCCATTACTTGAATGTATTTACTAACATGTACAAACCACGAACAATACATTTTTTACAATATCTATACATCTTTGTTGACGTTAATGAAAATATAGTTGCTCATTGCCCTGAAAGTATTATTTATTTCTATATTATAAATAACAAATGTTTTATATTTGTATATAAACAAATATGTGTTATATTATAAATATGAACAATTTTATTTATATTATAAATAACAAATAAACAATTATTTCTTTTTTTGAACATTCATGTTGGTCCTTGTTATATTCATATTCCATATACACATAATATTCAGTAAACCTGAATATAATATAATATAATATAATAATAATTATTTTAACGTAATAAAATAATTGTCTTTTTTTCTCCTGTGTCATTAACTATTAGTGACCTAAGAATATAAAAAAAAGATTTAGTCCTTAACTGTCATTTGTTTATGCACTTGAATTTCACATAATGTGAATTCATACTGCAAAATTATCATGATTATTAAAAAAAGTGATTCAATCAAATAAGCACAATAAGACAATCAATAATAGTAGTATTAATTGATAATAATACAGGCCTATGTTTAAGCAAATGAGGAAAGGTGTAAAATCTTAAATCCTATGAAGATGGTGTGTAAAACAAATAGATATTAATGTCTTCAGGAATCTAAAGCTCAAATGTTTATCAATGCTCATGAAAGTGAAGATGAAAAATGGAAAATTCAACTTAATTAAGTGTCTAAAGAAGCACCACACAAACACACCTTAATAACTTCATCAACCAGCCCTTTAATATATAAACCAATATAGCATTGAACAGCCTGCTAATCAGGCAGCCAATCAGATTGAGGCGCCGTGTCATTGGCTACCTTGAGGGGGCAGTAGAATGTCATAGTCTGAGGGCGTCCTGTTGTGAAGGGGACACTGTGTGGTATGAGACACTGCAGAAATCAATGGCCCAGAGTCAAACCCACCTAAGGAACACAACACATGGTTATACTGACCTACAGCTGGGCAAACTAACGCTACCAGTCACACCAAAAGATGATCTTACAGAAAACATGACAGATGAGAAATGCCATTTGCTTGTTTCTGTGTGTGCGTGTGTGTGTGTGTGTAGGTGTGTGTACGTGTTTTTGTGACATGTCAGGACACAAATCTGTATAATGACATAGGTATGACACAGGTATTACAAAAAGAAGGTGAAATATGAGGACACAGCTGACGTCCTCATTTTTCAAAAAGCTTATAAATCACACAGAATGAGTTTATTTCAGAGAGTAAAGCTGTACACTGTTTCTTGTGATGGTTGGGTTTAGGGGTAGGGTGGGCTTAGGGCAATACAAAATACGGTTTGTGCTGTATAAAATCAATGGAAACCTATGTAATGTACCCACTTTTCACAAAAACAAACATGTGTGTGCGCGTGTGCGTGTGTCTGTGTGTGTCTGTGTGTGTGTGTGTGTGTGTGTG
>CAIGQV010018202.1:11744547-11792047 GCA_903798115.1 Danio jaintianensis
CCACAAGTCCAAAGACATGCACTATAGGTAAATTGGGTAAGCTAAATTGTCCGTAGTCTATGTGTGTGAATGGGAGTGTATGGGTGTTTCCCAGTGATGCGTTGTAGTTGAAGGGCATCCGCTGCATAAAACATGTGCTGGATAAGTTGGCGGTTCATTTCGATGTAGCGACCCCAGATTAATAAAGGGACTAAGCCTAAAAGAAAATAAATGAATGAATAAATAAATAAATACAACTACAGTAAGTTGACCAAAGTGCTTTACAGGCTGAGCATTAAAAATAACACAACACATGATAAGAATAAACAGAGATTAAAATGAATGTAAACATAAAATATCAAATGCCATTGAGAGTATAGGTGAATTTTTAGCTGGGATCTAATGAGCTTAGATCTAGTTGTGGGAAATTTTTAAGACAAAGTTTTTTAATGGCTAAAGTTATTAAATTTGAATAAAATGTTATGGTTTTTTGAATCATTGAAATAACATGCACTGATATTTTTTTAAATAAAATCATGAATACATATTGGACGTTCATTATTATTATTATTAATACTACAAATTAATATGCAGTACATACAGTAAACACTATGTTGTTGTTTTACGTTTTTTGATCTTTCTATTCTACTTTCTACATATGATGGCTAATAGTGATAAAAAATATTAAGCAAAACAACTGGTAGAATTAATTTTAAAATATATATAGATCACCAAACCAACTTTAGGATGATATCTGATGGATTTTATGGCTCTAAAGAGTAAAGTTAAGATTTTTCATCAGATTTTTAAATATATATTAAAACACAAAACAGTTAAAACTGTATAAACTGTAATATTACTACCATTTTAATGTTTTTGTCATTAAAAATGCACCCTTGGATGAGTTTAAGAAACTTTAATATATATTTCACATTATTACATTTTTTTAAAGATTTGACCACATTGTTTTAATGGTAGTGTAAATAGGTTCAAATCTGTTATCATGTTGGTAATTTCATGCGTGTTGCACCTTCTTGATATGGTCTATGACCAGCAATTCCTCCCTGTCATCATCATCATCCGGGTCCAGCAAGGGGGAGCTGAAGTGGTCCAGGTGGAAGCATTTGGCCCCTTCGTGGCGTGGGTCAAACGGATCCACAATGATGGGTTCAGTCCCTTTGATCTCACAGCGGCAGAACGGGCAACCCTGACCATCAGAATCCTGCACAAAAGAGCCTTAGTGAATTTACTAGCACACTCACTAGTGACAAACAATCAAACATACACACAAAGGCAGAAGTAAAGAAAACCACATCTCACTCAAAGCACACACAAGTGCACCTCGGCTGATATCAAACCCAACGGTTCTGCTCTGCTTATTTGTAAGGCGCTGTAAACACTGACAGACTATTGTGGAAGTATGAACTGGCCATGAGGAAGCCCTTTACAGACAGGATCTGAAGAGCCATGCTTGATTGCAAACAGCTGGAACGCACATGTTACCCCCTCGGGCAGGGTACCGAATTTCTCCTTTTGCGATTTAGGAAAAAGACAGACACACACACACACACAGGCCACTCCGTCATGTTGCGCGGCTGGAGACAGCTTACACATGGCAAAATGAAAAACAATCATCTTTCATTTTCTCCACTAAACTAGGAGAATCAAAGTGCGTCGATATTTACAAGAACAAAAAGATGATCATGGCTGCCATCTGGCTGAGGGGTCGCGGAAAAGACATCAAAGTGCCGTTTGAAACCTAATCCTAATTAAAGCCCTAAACGGAGAGACAGAAACCCACCCGAACTGACTCGGCATTAAAACAAGGCCTCTAAAGCAAGAGGAGAGCGAGATTTGGAAAGGGGATAGTGACCGAACTCGGTTCGACTCGGCTGCTTTTGTGGGTTCGTAAACTTGCCAGAAAAATAGCAATGAATATTAATGACTCTGCCAGCCAGGAGGTGAGAAGACACTTCTGTAGGCTCTCAACCAGTTCAGTGGTTTTAGTACAGACAGGTTAAAAGTGAAGCAGCTTTGGGTGCTTTACGTCGAAAGCGAGAGGGTGAGAATCAAAGCCACACGGGCACTTATGTTATGTTTCTTGACACCTACATTATGAATAAACCACAGCATTTTAGATGACAACGTGTGTTCAGTGGCAACAATTTCAACCTAAAGGAAAGATGACAAGCTTTATGTGTCATTCTTACACAACAAACTTGAGCAAATGATTGCCTCTAAAATAAAAAAAGAATATTGTTTGCAAACATTCCCCCATCAAAAGGTTGAATACTTCTGACTTCAGCTGTACGTCTTCTGTTTTCATATTTAATTGGGCTAAATTTAAGAATGTTTGTGTGTTTTTGAGCATTTTAGTGGCAATGTGTGAACACCTGGTAATTGAACTTTGAACAACAAGATCTTCTTGTTTACTAAAAGCCTGGGGACTGATTTTTTTGTGAAGGATGTTTTTGGCAGGAAAATCAAAAGGATGTGACATTTACACAAGCTTCAGATGCTGTTTACACTAGAGCAAGTTTTGTTACAGTTATGCCTGAAAACTCTGAAGACCTCGTTTTAGTTTTGAAATGTTTGTCTTCCATTTCCATATGGACATGCTAAAATGTAGACTTTTGAAAATGTATATGTCATTCCCTGATTCGTCAAGTCCCTGTCATATGACCATTATGCAACTAGTATCACCAGTAACATTTTACTTTGTACAATGTGAATGAAAATCCTTTTCTGAAATGCAGCAAAAAAAAGAGGATATATACAAGGAGCGTTTTCATTCTAACACCATTTTAAAATAAAAAATGCAGTAGTGAAAACGAAGCTTCATAAAGACTTTCTTTCCCTCTGTGGTACATGAAATTAATGCTTACAATGTTCAGGATAATGCAGAAAGTTATTTGTTTACTGTAGCAAACTATAATCTTGCATAATAACTGAACATGAGATAACGTAATTGAAATGATCCCATTTTGTTAGATTATAAAGTATATTGGAGACTGTATATTCTATTCTATAGATCATATAGTACATAGTATCAAATATACTTTGTAAGACACTGTCACTTTATCATATTTACAAGCTTTTTTGCACTATATACTGTTTTGCATTATACTGTACTTTTTGTACTATATACTGTTTTGCATCTGCACAACTCTGGTTTGCCCTCCTTGCCATGTGCCCTTAAGTGTAATTGTATTGTTTACAATTTTTATTTTTACTTATATTTTTAGATTATATGTGTAATTGTATTTATTGAAATTTCTTTTTAAAATTCTACTTTTTGTATTAATATTATTTGTTATGCACCTAGGGTCTGAGAGCAACACAATTTGATTCTCTGTATGTCCTGTACATGTGGTTGAATTGACAATAAAACTGACTTTGAATTTGACTAAACAGTGTACTTTTAATTATGTTCAGTTTTTTGTATGTTACATGTGCACGAGTGTGATCATGGGAGGTAAGTTGCTGGCTTTAGTTCACTTACAGGTCATCAGTGTCACTATTGATAAGGGTTTCTGAATTCTTTAAAGTTTTGCTGTAAAGATGTGTGTTTGTTCTTTCTTCCAGTTAAAATGAATGCCAATGTGAGCTTTGACATTCTGCAATTTAAAGGTATAGTTCAGCCAAAATTGAAAATTCTGTCATCATTTAGTCACCATCCACTTGTTTTGTTATTTTGGAAAATGTTTAAAACTGGTTACCACTGACTTCAATAGTATTTGTTTTTCCTACTATGCAAGTCAATGGCTACCGATTCCTAACATTCTACAAAATATCTTCTTTTTCATTCATCAAAATAAAAAATTCAAAGTTTTGACTTGAGGGTGACTAAATACTGAGTAAATTTTCATTTTTGGGTGAACGATCTCTTTAAAGTAGTGTCATTCAAACATTTCTAATTGTGTAAGGACTTCTTTGGGGGGGCACTGTAATGTTTCAATGAAGTGCTCTTCAGAATTTAATTATCTTGAGCACTACTTTTAAATGTTCGCACAGCGAAGAACACAAGTTCATGGTCAATGAGAATAAATCTGAGATCTAACTTCTCAGAATTCTAGATATTAGTAGATCCTTGCAAAGTGGGGAGAAATACTACAGCATCCAACAGAACAAAACTCACCAAACACAACAACAGCACTACATCTTCCTCATATATCTAAGTAACATAGTCAAGAATGATAGAATATTACCTGTGAGAGAAAAAGGCTAGACTTTGGGCAACAATCAAGAATCTGCTTACATTGAGTCAAGTTCCCTTTATCAAGAAAAAAAAAAAACATACACAGCATGCATCTGGCTGAGGCATCCGGGTTTATCTGACCCTACAGTGACCCTTAAGTATCTGTTTATCATACAACAAGCTCTGATGTTCAGACAACACCCCAGATATGAACCTTTCCCGGCAATTCATCCGGTACTTAAATTGTAAACACGTAAACAAATCACCCCACATGCGCAACGTCACCCTAAAATCACCCATATAAACATCCTTAATCACAATTAAACCCTGACACACATTAATACACACAGAAACGCATACCCAGAAGATAAATGCAGCCAGACAGGACACGTTTTTCCTGCCGTTCCTTCGCCTGTCCACTCGCATTTGTGATCAGGACAAACGCAAGGGCGACGGAGAGACAGATTACCTGCTGTTTGTTCTCTGTTGAGCCCCGATGACGCTCAGTATTCAGGTCATAGCATGCCATTAAAGCACTTTTAACTAGATCCATTAGCTGAGCGCTGGGCATCACTGAAGCGTTTACACGGGATGCAGAGCTTCATCATTGCACATGCAAATAAGACATGTTTATTTCATGCATGAGCGCTGAGAAGGTGCCGCAGTGCGCTGATGGCACATGTGTAATGTTTAGTTGTTTTAGTATTAGCACGGCAGAGTGTGACACTAAATGTGAACCGTGCTAATTTCTTTAGACAACATTATTGTAAAGAATGCATTTTAAAAGTTTCTTTTGTTGCTATATACTATATAAATTATTTTTTCAACTTGAGGGGTTTTAAATGTTTTTATTGTTTTACATGTACACATGTAAGTTCCAGAAAATGACAATTGGACAAAATAACATTTGTTATGATTGAAAATCAGGTTATTTCAGCAAACTATTTATTTCTTAACTCTTAAGTTGAAACATTTGTTTTATATGTCTCAAAAAAATAACAACACAACGGAACATAACGTCATAAGACGTTAATATAGGTTAGATTTAGGTCGTGACGTCAGGTGACCAAAATTTAATGTCTAGCTAGCTCCAAGGACAACGTTATTTTAACGTCCATTAAGACATTAAGTGACGTTGATATTTGGTTGATTTTAGGTTGTGTTGGAAAGTGACAAAAATCCAACATCGAGCCAACATCTTAAACTAACGTCATATTGATGTCAAATACTGACATTTATTCGTCAGGTATGGCAACCAAAATCCAACGTCTGGTAGACGTCATAGTGGTAAAGTCCACTCAATGTCAAACAGCAACATCATTAGACGTTGATATTTGGTCGTTTTTAGGTTGGACGTTGGACATTGACATCGGCCTGATTTTCATTTCCAAACAAAATGCAACATCCCCACGATGTTGGGGTGCAACGTCATGTTGACGTCCTGAGCCTGCTGGGTCTGAACAAATGGTGCCTTTTTTCTTATTTATGCAAAACAGAAATGCTCCAAATTACATTTTTATTAGAGATTTATCAGATGTAAATCATAATAAAACAAAAATAAAGTTTTACTCAAACACATAAATATAAAACATATATCCAGCGAAAGACTATACATTTTTTTCCATTCCTGAATATTATTTAATTGTGTTTATTTAAGATTTACAAACTTCTAGTCCTAAAATTAGACTTCATAAAATCAAAGTAGCTGACCAGATGCCCAAAAATGTGAATAAAATTTTTCATGACAATCAGAAAAACACTGACCAACATTTATATCCTTAAAGTGCTAAATATATATATATATATAAACTTCTGAACATTGATAGTCCATAATTCAAACCCACTACTAAAGCATAAAAGTCATACAGTATATACATACCTGCCATGATGTCAAACAGGAAGTGCACATGAGGTGGCCACATGGCTCGATCTTTACATCTTTATCATTTTCAGCGCATATCTTGCAAAGTTGAAACGTAGAGCCCATCTCACAGTACAACTCATACTGCTCCTGAAAAGACAAAAAAAAAAAAAAAAAAAAAAAGATTAAAAACAGATGACAAAGATGCAAATCAGCATAAGACTAACAGTCTATCTAAACGTGCATCAGTTACTAACCTGCGTGACCTTAATGTGGTCATGCGGAGTGGGTTCACACAGGCCTGTGAGATCTGGATTATAACTGCGCCCGTCTGGAAACAGATAACTGCAGACCGGAGAGAAAGACATGCAGAAGGAGAGTGAGGTTAAGAGGCTTGTCTTCATGTGTGGTTGTTGGCTCTGTGGTTTCTCCATTAGCGGTGCTGTGAAAGTGGGCCACCTCCACAGTCCAGCCAATCACAGCCGATGTTTGAACCGCCGCTCTTACAGCAGGGCTCAAACCTCTCGGCTGGAGCAATCAGATGAGGGAAAAAGAGAGGGCCAAATCAGATCTGCACACTTTATGCAGCCTTTTTGGGTTTTATTGTGAGCACAGAATCCAATTTGATGGATTTTAACAAGGTGAAATATGTGCTTCTCACTTCTGAGGTTGTAACAGAGTATTTTTGTGACCTGAATTTATTTTAAAAAGACATGCAAACGAAGAGTTCCTGAAATAAATGTGTTGTTCGAATTAGGTCAGAAAAGGTCAGGGTAAAATTTCTGCGTCGTTCTTCTAAAGTTATTTTCATGTCATTATTTCTCACACCTCAGAAAAAGAAACATTCCTGACCTGTCCATTGCATGCACAACACAGCAAAACACTTTTTTATCAATTCATTATGAATAAAGCACAAAATTGAAAGGTGAACATGCAATTTCACAGTTATAGATAAATTAGTAAGTAATTTCTCCCAAAAAAAGTACCAATAGTTCCGTAACTGGTACTAACTCGAAATTATTTGCATGCAGGTATTAGGTTGTTTCAATTAATCAGGAGCAGTTTTCATATTTCATTAAGACTTCATGGTGGTGTTAGGTATTTAAATTTTTATTTTATTTTATTATTTGTTTGTTTTTTAACCCCAAAAATGCACTTTATTTTCACTTTGTGTTATTTTGTATATTTAATTTTTTGGGGAGCTCTTAACAACTTAATAACTTAACTGTCTTTCAATATATTTATTTTATATTTGGACAATGTGCATTTGTGGGTCAACAATTACTGTGAAGCAGGGGGGGACGGGGGGATAGGTCCCCCTCACTTTTAGAGACAGACCATTTAGAAACAGGTGATTAATAATTATATGAACGTAAACTTTTGGATCTCATTCAGCTGTCCCCCCCACTTTTAAAATGTCCGCTACACCCCTGCTGTGAAGTAAGTGTGGTTATTTATTTATATGTTTTATATTATATTTTTTAGGAATTTGAAAATAGCAAAATGCAAGATCCATCGCTGAACCGGTTGAGATTCACTGTGGTAAATGGATAGTTCACCCAAAAAAAATGTCAATTATATCATCATTTATGAATCCTCCACTTGTTAAAAACCTGTTTGATTTTCTTTCCTCCATTGAACACAAAGGAAAAAGCAACCACTGACTTTCACAGTATTTTTTTGTTCCCTTCTACAATGAATGTCAATAGCTGCTTTTTTCAACATTCTTCAGAATATCTTGTTTTGTGTTCAACAGAAGATAGAAATTCCTAAAAGTTTAGAACCACTTAAAGTGAGTCAATGGTAAATTGGCATTTTTGAGAAAACCATCCCTTTAAATCAGGGGTCTCAAACTGCCAGCCCGCTCTCTTCCTCCCTCCGACCCACAACTGACGTCAAAAATATAACGAGATTCGGCCCGCCAAAACATATATTTTTGAACCACTATCATTGTTGTGCAGTTGCATCTAGCCACTTGTGATTTTGACCCGCCACCTAGTCGACATTTATAGTACTGCATTCAGATTATTTTTACTTTGATTTTCTCTCAGTGTACGGTCCAGTAACACACATGCGTTTTATTTCTATGTCCGTAAGTGTTATATTTTTACTAAAGCTCTATTTTTGTAAATATTCAAGGCTCGTTTGATTATCAGTTTTATACCACTTGTATTTTGTTGTACAAACACTTCTTCATGGCTTACACGTTATGCTGGTGGTGTAACAAATATGATAATTTTGCTAATATGTGATTCAACCGGCCTCATTTAATAGATTTTCCTCATATGCTTATTAAAATTTGCATAAAAACTATGTACATTAGTAAAATTTTACTGCTAGTTGAATAAATGTGAATATGTACATACTTTTCCCCTCTTTGTTGTAGTTTTATAAAAAAAAAAAGATATTAAGAAAGAACAATTGTCAGTAAAGTCACCCAAACTGCTTTCTGTTGTTCTTACGCTATTTGTAGTATTTTCATAGCAATTTAAACTACCCCTTCAATATGTACAACAAGAAACAAAAAGCTAGAGTTTTGACTGCATATTCTCTGTGGAAGAATGACTGAATGTGTGTTTAACGCTCGGCCATACACACAACAACCACAGATATATTTCAGCAGCTGATGTGTGACACGATAAACGTGCTGATTTGACACGATAAACGTGCTGATTTGTATCATCACTGGTGACAGGTAATGCTTGAAATATAAACGTCATGTCTGTTGTCCTAAGTTGCATCAATTACGTTAAGTTTTCAAATTTTTTCTTGTGCTTGAATGTTAAAATGGCCCTCCTATGAATTGTCAGTCACTGAAATGGCCCCCCGCCAATTTGTGTTTGAGACCCCTGCTTTAAATGGAGCTGAAAGCAGTTAATTGGGTTATTATGGGTGTTTCGGGGGTTTCTTTTGCATGTTTTTTTTGCATGTGTAACATTATCACTGTGCTTTTTTGTGCAGTTCTTTTACCATAAACTAGAAAGATGAAAGCACATCAGATTCATTATCTGAAGTGACTGGCGAGCATGATACAGCTCAGATGGTGTGAGATTGGCATGTGGCACTGGGTCATGAAGAGACGGAGCCACAAAGTCAGTGTGATATGGTTCAGAGACAGCTGAAACAGCGACAGTGACAGAGACATGCAGCTAAAACCTGTAAATGACGCCTCAAAAAGGCATGCCAGCAAGACACCTGCCAACACTGAGAAAGAGCGGGGGGCATGTGTGTGTGTGCATGCGTGTGCACGTGTGTGAGTGTGTTTGTACATTTGTTTACAAGAGTGACTGCCAGTTTATCAGGACATATTGAGCTGATTGGATGCTTCTCAAAAAGAATTATGGGAATTTATTCCAGGGAAATGGGAGAAAATGAACAGATTTGGACACAGGGGTGCCAGAACCACATCTTTTGGCCACTGAAGTAAGCATAGTTAATATTAAAATATGTAATGCACCACTGAAAGCTCAGATGTAGACAACAATTATAATAGCAACTGAATGACTATATGGTGATTATTTGAATCAGACTGAATTGAATTGAATCATTAATTTATTCATTTATTATTAAAAACATTGTAATTGGAATTTTTTTTTAAGAATTAATGAAAGAATGGGCAGCGCAGTGGCGCAGTGGGTAGCGCTGTCGCCTCACTAAAAGAAGGTTGCTTGGTTCGCATGGGTTTCCTCCGGGTGCTCTGGTTTCCCCCACAAGTCTAAAGATGTGCTATAAGTGAATTGGGTAAGCTAAAATTGTCCGTAGTGTATGTGTGTGTGTGAATGGGAGTGTATGGGTTTTTCCCAGTGATGGGTTGCAGCTGGAAGGGCATCCACTGTGTAAAACATATGCTGGATAAGTTGGCGGTTCATTCCGCTGTGGCAACCCCAGATTATTAAAGGGACTAAGCCGAAAAGAAAATGAATGAATGAATGAATCTGTGTAATTTTAACCTTTTTTTAATAATATATTTACTCACTTTCCTTCTACATATTCTCTGATTTATCAGGGGTCGCCACAGTGGAATGAACCGCCAACTACTCTGATTATATTTTAGTAATCAAGATTTAGTTTTTATTGATTGATTGATTTATCGTAAGTCCCCAAAATGAAAAGCATGCCCTGTAAAAAATGCGGGGTTCCACAATCAATTTGAAGGAACATAACTTAATTCCAACATAAAGGAATTAAGTTAGCTTATTAGTTTTTACAAATTAAAGTGGATTAAACATAAAATAATTAAGTTGTCCTCCCCAAAAAACTAAAGAATTGTGTTGTTTCAGCTCAATAAGTAGTTTAAATAAGTAGTTTAAACAAACAGCAAATGCCATTTTTTGAGTGTGTGTGTGCGTGTGCGTGCATGCGTGCATGTGTGTGTGTGTGTGTGTGTGTGTGTGTGTGTGTGTGTGTGTGTGTGTGTGTGTGTGTGTGCATTTTATTTTTTATAAATATTTATATATTTCATAATTTTTAAGCATTTAATAAACTGTAGTGCTTAATTTACAAACTAAAGTGTATTGGTTAACTACACTTCTCCAACCACTTTGAATCAAATTATTACTGTAGTAGACTGAAACTACTGTAGCAAATCTTTCTAAATCAAATGTGACAACCGCATAACTTTTTATAAAAAATAAGTCAAATTTACTATCGCTTTTCACCATTCACATAATTTCTAAGCAGATTCACAGCAAATAATCATGTTAGTGTTTATTATAATATAAACGCATTAAGCCTTAAAAGTGCATTTAGATATTAAATATAAAATCAAAAAATACATACAAAGACAAAAATAAAGCAAGCGTTGAGATGATCGGACGGCGAGATAAGAAGAAAAGAGAGAACTGAGACTCGAAACATCCACATGCACCAACCAGTATGCCACTGCTGTGACATTTATTAAAGTGTTGAATCTGAGCTACTCACAATCCTTCTCTGCATCCATCGATGAGCGCCTGGAACAGTGGTTTATTATGTGGGATGGTCTGCAGGATGTTCCCATCACTGGTGACATAGCCAATGGCCCACTGGCCTAACCGCGTGCAACTCAGTCTGAAGATGTAGCTGGGGACAGAGAAACAGATACTGTAAACCAAATGTAAAAAAAAAAATAACTCATACCAAAACAGATTAACATAACATTACTAAAAACAATATGTAAATATACAACTATGAGCTAAAGTGAAAGAAAATATTTATTTTGGGTAGAAACTGCGAACTGATAATAGTTTCGATATATTATAACTAGGCATGGGCCGGAATAAAATTCTGACGGTATGATAACCTTGAATAAAAATATTACGGTTTCACTGTATTGTGATTACTGCTCTATAGTATATTCTTTTTAAATGTTTGGGTAAAAAACAAAAACACAATATATTTTGAACACAATATATTTTATTTTGAGAAACATTTAAAAGACTTTGTTGCAGTAAACATGTCAGGCTGAATAATTCAAATGAATTACTGACTTCTGCTGTCTTCATTTATTTCAAAAACACTGATATTATTTTACAATTTAAAACGGCATCTTTAGAGCTCATTTCTGCTGGAGATACTGTTTTCCTAAAAAACTTTTTTAAAAATCTTACACATACCACAGTATACCTTGAAAACAGTTATCGTCCCATGCCTAATTATAACTGCAATTATGAAACAATCAAAAGCTTGGCGAGTAACAGAAAACAGAACCTTATGGATGACATTTACTTATTACCGAAAGAAAAAGTGAAGAAAAAAAATAAAAAGAATATTTCTGGAGTTATTCAAAGACGTCTTTTCGGTTATGCAACTGCTGAACAACACACTCAGCCTGGATTAAAAGACTAGCTGGTACCAGACTGAACCTTTCTATTTTCCAGAGTCAGGGTGGCACAGGCTGGCACAGAGGAAGGGGGAAAAGAAAAAGTATTAAAAAAAACAGAAGCTGACAGAGGAATATAAAGGAGAACAGGTTGACATTTCTCAGCAGAAGGTGGAAAAGTTTATTGAATGACTTGGTTTGCACAATGGTACTTAAACGGATAGTTCACTTAAAACTGAAAATTAATTTCAATTACCCTCAGGCCATCCAATATGTAGATGCCTTTTTTCTTCAATAGATCATTAAATAAATTTAGCAAATTTAACCAATACTGTGGTCAGTCTTCAGTCACAAAATGCAAGTTAACAATTGATTTATACTTGTGCGTCGAGTGATCGGCATGCCCCACGGTGCCTGCCTTGCATCTAGTCATGCATTTATTTTTTTATTTTTTTATTTTATTTATGTGGCTAGAAAGGCTAGAAAAGGCCAAAATAAGAACATGTGATGTTATAAAATGCATCGCTGAAACAAAAAAAGGATCTTTCTGCCATTTCTAAACGACTATTTTGAGACATAAAACTGCATAAACTGACTCATCATGGGAGAAGGTCATGTAAGGGATTGTTGTCGGATTTCTTGATTACATTAGAGTTATTTCTAATGCAGCTGCTAGGGATGAATGGAGCTCTCTGTGTTAAATGCGATTAATCCCATAATGCACCAGTGTGCTACTTTCACGCTGGACGTGGCTCTTTTCACGCACAGGGGGAAAAAAATTGTACAGTCTCAGTGCTCTTGTTAACACTCTTTCACCTCAAGTCTCAGATCATTATCTATCTGTCACTCTCTCTTTCTTCTCTTTCGTTTAAAATGAGACCTGTTACCATCGTTTTTACTGAAACTGCCTTTCCTTTCCTTATGCTGTTTGAAGTTGTTTTAAGTATCGCAAAGTGGGCCATATGACTTATAATAATCCTCTGAAGTGATGTGACAGCAAAATTTAAGTCATTTTTCACTGATAATCTTCCCATCCAGTGAGCTGTTTAACCACTGTGAACTGATTATTGACTCCATAGAGCTGAACTAATGAACTGAATCAGTTTGATTCATGGATAATCACTCAGACTGGTTCTGTGAACAGCTTCAACCTATTTTGGAAAATAAATAATTAGCCATATATAACCATAGACCACAAAACCAGACATAAGTGTAATTTTTTTTGGAAATAGATATTTATACATCATAGGAAAGTGCAATAAATAATCTTTCTATTGATATAGTTAGTTAGGATAGCACAAAATTTGGGCAAGATGCAACTATTTGAAAATCTCGTATCTGAGGGATCAAAAAAAATCTGAATTCAGGGAAAATCGCCTTTAAATTTGAACTAATTAAGTTCTTAGCAATGAATATTACCAATCAAAAATTAAGTTTTGACATATTTACAAAATATATTGATGGAACATAAACTTTACTTAATATCCTAAAGATTTTTGGCATTTAAAATAAAAAATAATAATTTTGACACAAAGTATTCTTCGCTGTTGCCAAAAATATACACGTGCAACATAAGACTGGTTTTGTTGTCAGGGTCACATACAGTATTATCTATATACCATATACAGTATTATATACTGTATTGAATATGTAATTAGTAAATTGTATTTACTAATTAAATTCCAGTTTTATTCCCTTACTAAAAGCTATACATTTTTTATGAATCTCTTCCAAGTCAAAATGAACCCAAATGCATTATGAAAGCTAGAGAAGCAAGCCAAGTCACAACACCCCCAGAGTGTCTGCAAACACACACAGATCATAAAAAGCTCTGAGCTGCTGTGACCACTGAGGCAGCGAGTGTGTGTTTCCGCACTAATAAGCCCTGCTTCTGGTGTCACCCTGCCCTGATATAAACAGACATGAATATGACATCCGCCGTGTCAAAAGCTTGATTTTGCCAGGTGACTGTTGCAGGAGGAAACTCAGCGTGAAAGAGTCCCCTTGGGTGCCACCATGACCTTCTCTAACCACACACACACACAGCTGCTGCTCCTCTTCATACACTGGTATTTGCATACAATTCTGCTTGACCACCCACCGTCCTCCACTTCCTTGTGTTTGTTTAGCCACATCCATCCAGCTCTTTAAAAAAGCCCATCTAAATGCTGAAAGTTGTATTGTGTGCACTGTATCTAATGCAGGGGCTATAGATGCTATGAAATCTCAAATATGATGATCCCCTGCCTGAAATATAACTATAGCAATATTCTTACAGATATAAAAACCTCTTTATACTGTATGAGAAAATATGTCATAATTTAAAGACTACAATAAACTATCTTTAAAAAAAATCTTTCCCACTAACACTGCACTTAAACTATATTAATTAATTTATTATCTAGAAGAACCTTCAATTTAAATAAAAGTTGTTTTTTTTTACAAACTTTAAAGCATATTCAAATTAAAACATTGCTCCAAAATAGCATTTTTTTTTTATCAAATACTTGGGTAAATATATTTAATTTATTTACTTCCATATACACATTTTACATAAATATCATATATATTATACTTGACAAAATATAGTTTATTGTCCATTTTATGCAAACATGCAACCGCCCCTTATCTAACGCAATGCTGTAGTTCATCTTCTTGCTGCAAATCAACCGGGGGAGTCCTTTCCCATAAAGTTGTGCATTTTATGGCTTGGCTATTATCTGGCTGTTGTGTTAAATGACTCTAACCAGTGTGTAATCGCGCCTGCCGTCTGGCTCTGGAGCTCTGTGTTGTTTTTCGGCACAGATGCGATGCTGTTTCTCTAATCAGCTAATCCAAACAGACTGGATTTAACTACCACTGTCTCCCTCCGGCACCTTGGCGTACCAGTTCAGGCTGCCAATGCAAAAGGTCAGGAGTTCATTTCCCAGTTACGTTGATCTTAGATCCAAGAAAGCTAAAGCTCCTGCTAAATGACAAACAAGGGTTTTTGCAAGTGCTGATGCGCAGACAAAGAGCCTCCTGTAATAAGCGAACATCTCCACCTCGCCCACTTTCCCATGCAAGCGCGGTCATCTGCCAGACTGGAGAAAAACAGCTGGCTGGCCCGTAACAGATGGTATGTCTATTACAGCCATTCAGTTACACACACACAGAGAGACGCAGACTAGTCTGTACCTGCCAGGTTTGTTGATGTACTTCTGCAGACGTGCCTTCACTTCATCATACGTCAGGAAGGCCATGTAGCCTGGATGTGTGACCGCTAGGAAGTTCCAGTTCCTCAGGATCGAGCCCCACGGCTATAGGGGAGAGATGAGAAATAGAGATAGAGAGAGGTAGTGGGGTTATAAAGTGAAAATTCGTTTTCACAGCAAATAGCCCTGAGAAAGAAGTGTGGCTGGATTGTGTTAGTGCACGATTCATTTTTAACATCTGGGACCTCCTAGATCAGCGATAGGCAAGAAGAGCTGCAGTCCTGCAGAGTTTTGATCCAGTCTTCACTCATCTACCTGTAGCTTTCTAGTAACACTCAGACCTCGATTACCCTGTTTATGTGTGTAGGGTTTGGGTTAAAACTCTGCAGGACTGTGGCTCTCCAGGACCAAACTTGCCTACCCCTGTCCTAGATGATTAAATCAACTAGGTTTAACACACTCATAAAACTAGGTATAGCTGGACACACAACACTTTTTTATTTTAATCGTTGATAGGGAACTCATTCAAAATACTCATTTATACTCAAAATATAACAAAGAGTGTTACTCTGGTTATTACAAGACATTTAAAAACAATGTTGATGAAGTTACCATATATAGTTCTTCACCCGATAAAGGGTGTACCTCAAAGTTAAAAATGTATAATTCTTATTTTTTCAATCTATATAAAAATATTTTTGGTGTTAAATAATAACATATTTATTGTGTTATGGCTATTTTAACACATCTTATGTAATTTTTAAACAGATAAAGGTAAGAAAAAGATAGGTAAAGAGTTTGTACACACACCGATCTTGGTAAGGGCTTGTGTTTTTGTAACTTTTCTTTTTGTAAACAAGATATAAAATTTGGCTTTATGATAATTACTTCAAAGAAATGTACTGTAAATGCTGCAGTCATGTTTTAATAAATATATACACATTTAAAAAAAAATGCTTTTAGTATTGTATTAATCTTGTTAAGGTGGTAAAATAAAGCACATTTATGACACAAACTGAGTGATTTAAGACACATTTGCACGTTAAATTATTTAACACACTGCCTGTGTTAAGAAGGATAGCACACTTGTTGATTTAACAATAACACAAAATGTGTTGTCCTTAACTAGACACATAGGTGTGTTAAGAAATAACACGGGATGTGTTGTTTTTAACACATCTGTTTTAAGAGTGCATGTACTTCAAAATATCTCATGTGTTCCATCAAAGAACAAAATTCATAAAGAAATGATGACAGGATTTTCATTTTTGGGTGAACTCTGCCTTTAACACATTCCCTCAGATATATTTTCTAAAATATATGTCATTATACATTTTCTGTAGACAACCAGGTACACTGATCAATTGCAATGGTAGACATTTTTAATGATGGATTTACAATTCCAGTATTTTATTTATGATTCAGTACACTCTTAAAAAAAAAAAACAGCTTGGCCTACTAAATCTGTGAATAAGTTGAAAAACTCAAATCTTTGTTTCTTTTCTCCTTCCTATACAAGCAAACCGAACAAATCCAGACTCAAGCAGCCTCCAAAAATCTATAGCAGAGCTACAAAGAGACCGAGTTTGGATGTTCAAATGAGCAGAGTGTAGTTTTGTTGGCTTTGGCTGTTAAGTAGTGGGGGTCATGAGTAGTGATTCAGCTAGCAACTGTCACATGACCATTGGAAGCGCAGCGTGAGATAAAACCTCCATATTGCTCATTGATTGACTCACGTATAAACAAATCCACGCTAATGAAACAGTGTGGGTCCTTCCAGCACATTTATGGGAATTTCAGTATTTTTGCAGCAGAAGGTAGGCAGGAAAAAAAGTGGGTGTTTTGCAGCCGGTACGTAACAAGGCCTGTGCAAGCACAGGTTTAAAAGCATGTGTGTTGTGGTTAAAGATGAAGTGCATTTTTCTAACTAAGGGATTCCTCTGCGTAAACCAAACCTCCTACTCCACACTCCTCCACAGAGGTGATCCCCAGTGTTAGCGCTATTTTCCATTAGACACAATGCTATAAAACACGTTTTTTTGATGTTCAAATTAATCATGTGGTTATCTATGAGACATTAGGTTTCTCCTCAGAATGAGCAAATCGACCCACGCTGGAGACAGAGAGGAAAAAACAAGGGTGATCCTTTGGTATCACTTTCATTATTACCATTAGCAGAAGGTAGCTGACATTTGAAGGCGCAATGTGTAATACTTTTCACAGATCAATCCGAAACTTTAAAAATTAGATTTTCTGTGACTTCCTAGATTGTCTTATAAAGCCTGTAGATTGATTTTTATGTGAAGAAAAATTTTAAGGATGTGGCACTTTTACACACTCCTGAAAGCCTATATTTAGATTTATTACCAATATAAATGGCATCTGGATGTTTGTTATCAGCATATCACAGGAAAAAGACATTTCTACTTTTCTACTTCTCACATTTACTTTGCCATGAGTGTATCTGGATATCATGTTCATGTTCATGTTCTTGTTACTTATACATGAGTGCAAATCACAAGTAAGTTGCTGTCTGTAGTTCACATAATAACCACCAGTGTCGTTATTAACAAGAGTTTTTGAATACAGATTTAATCCAAGTGACAGATTGTTACCTGGAAAAGACGAGTGAAGATGTCAAACTCAAAAACAGAGATGTAGTCATTGCAGGTGAGGTCGATGGTGGATTTCAGAGCCATGGCCTCCAACCCCGAGCTGATGGGGTTCACATCGTGAAGGCACTGCCGGAACATTTTCCATGGCACTATTGTCCTGGAACCACACAAATACACACTGGGATTAGACTCCAGTAAATCCTCCTTGAAAAACGTCTAATTGCTGAGGACTGTAAACATGGACTGAATTAGACACCAAATCCTTCAGCAACTGCCCTGTGAAAACACACTCTTAAAAAATACAGTTCTTTATCTGCATCAATGGTTCCATAAAGTCACTTTATCATCAGTGGAACCTTTAAAAAAAAAAAAAAAAAAAAAAAGTGGTTCTTTTAAATATTCTTCACTGAAAGGTTCTTTGTGAAAACTAAAATGGTTCTTTCTTTGACGTCCAATAATGACGCCAAATGACGTTGATATTTGATTGATTTTCGGTTGTGTTGGAAAGTGACCAAAATCCAACATCGAGCCAACATCTTAAAACAACATCATATTGACGTCAAATACTGACATTTATTCGTCAGGTATGGCAACCAAAATCCAACGTCTGCTAGACGTCATAGTGGTAACGACCACACAACGTCAAGCTGTAACATCACTAGACAGTAATATTTAACTTATTTTAGGTTGGACGTTGGAAATTGACGTCGGCCTGATTTTCATTTCCAAACAAAATGCAACGTCCCCACGACACTGGCGTACAATATCAATCTGATGTCATGTTGACGTTCTGAGCCTGGTGGGTATGTTGTCATATTTCTCACTTTATTTATAACTTAATAATAATAAAATGTCAAATGCTTTTAAAAATCTAAAATTACAGACACGCAAGCACACACACACACACACACACACACACACCCACGCACGCACACACACACACACACACACACACACATATATATATATATATATATATATATATATATATACACTTACGTACATACACATACACAAACACAAACTTTTCTGCTATACAGTTGCTAGGATGCTCTAAAGGTTATTGTTGTAATTTGCTACTATGCAGTTGCTAGAGTGTTCAGAGTGATTGTTGATTTATTTTTTATTTTTTTACTTCAGCAGTGAAATTTAAACCACATTGAACTAAACTAAACTGAACTTCAACTCTGAAATCTGGACTCTACTAGAACTACGTTAAGCTGCTTTGACACAATCTATATTGTGAAAAGCGCTATATAAATAAACATGAATTGAATTGAATTGAATTTGTTTCTATACAGTTTATAGCGTCCCTCAGTCTTGTAAAAACCTCAAGCAGAAATCGCACACAATCAAGAACACTTAATCTTTAAAAACACATTTGACAGAATGACTAATATCGCAAGTTCTTACTGTATCAGTATCTGTGACTGTAAACTATTATTCAAATTCTGAAAAGCTGTTACACATATTTCCCGGCTGGTCTCTGACAGCCACAAAATGGAGGACGTGAGGTAAATAGCAGAGCATGTGGAGAAAAGAGCCACCCACACACTTCGACTTCTCTAAAGAACGGTTTCATGAACACTGACCGTCACAAATTGACCAGTAAGCTCTTTCAGACACAAGAATGCACAGGAGTGAAAAAAAAAAAAGAGTTAAATAACTGAGAAAAATTACAAACACAGAGCTGGTGCTTCCTAAAGGCAAGTTCTCTTTTTTTACGTTAACAAGAAATTTTGATTTGGGGTTAATGGCCACTACGAGAAGTCATCAACACATTGACCTTAAAAGGAAATATTTTTATGCAAGGGCTCAAGCAAAGTTGCTATTTTCCAGCTGCAGTCCATGGACAGGTAGAAAATTAAAGATTAATAAATAAATAAATAAGGACTATGTAACCATTTAAACCATATAGACTCACTCATGACTACACACTAACAATCAAAGACAACATTTCATTAGTGTGTACAGATTTATTTGGACATGAGCTACTTTTGGTCAGACGTAAAAATCATCCCTGTGAGCCCTTTATAAGCTTAAAGGTCCAGTGAAGTTTAGTAATTAGTGTAAATTTAGTAAGTAGTGTAATGTTAGTTTCAGTCTGTTAGTTTTAAGGATATCTATCAGCTAGTGTGCTCCAAAACAGTGACAAAATTCACGTTTAGAAAATATAAAACGGATATAAACATCAAAAGCTTCCAGTTTGTCACTTCCGCCTAAATGGATTTTCTTCACGTCACCTTTTGCTTCAGTTTCTCATCAAATCTTGACCAATCAAATGCTCTCTAGTATCAGACATGCCCCATCCCCTTCAAGATGCTTCTTATATGCTTTTCATTTGATGTGCTTGATCTCAACCCCTCTCACTGGCAGAGATGTGATAAACACTACTGGCTGTTTTTTTAAAAGGCGAGGAGCTACTCGATGTTCCGCCCTCTCTTTGTGTTTCAGTTGTGATTACGTCAAATATTAAATAAAAACAATTCACATTTCAAAGCACTTCACGGGACCTTTAAAGACCAAAATCCAAAGCTGCAAGTAGCCATAATTAGTGAAGAAGTAGAAAGTGTTCTGAATTAATACATAAAATTAAAGTCAGCAAAACTGGCTAGAGGATCAGAGCCTGTTAATTAGTAAAAAGCTGAAGTGAGTCAGCTACAGATGGCAGAAACAATGGTGTGGAGGAATCAGACAGAGCAGCAGGTTAATGAGAAGCATCAACTCTGTTCTTTATAATTAGAGAGGGCAGTGGCCTGCCTTTTGAGTCTCGACACGTCAAGAAACCTTTTTTTACACACGTTTAACCAATTATCTAAATGATGACTTCCTTTTGACTTATATCGCTATTAAATAAAAGTTAGTAACATTACAATTCCCTTCCTATATGACTCACTGGAATACTGGATTAGGATTAAATTTATGAGTTTCTTCCCACGTATTTTTACCATACATCAGAATGTTCATTTATGGAAAGTCCACTTGTCCAATTTGCATGGCGGTTTCAATTAAAAAGAGGCAACCTATATTATACAAGCAAGTATTATTAGATTGCAATCACATTAATTTATTTTTTAATATTTTATTTTTTTACATTGTATTTTAATTTAATATTTTCTTATTTCTTGTTAAGTTTGACTTTAAACATGGTGTAATGCTTTATGCTTTTATAAAAAAAAAAAAACGAAAAAACATTTCACTTAATTATTAATTATTAATTTATTAATTAGTAAAGTTTATTAATTTCTTAAACGTTTTTTATTGTTAAAACATTCATATAAAAAAACATCAGCCATTAACAGTCAGCAACAAGTCAAAAAAATATAATTAATAAAAAAAAGGTGATGCCCTAAAAATCCATAGCATAACACATACAGTAGTCAACATTTGAAGTGGATCAAAAAAAGACAAGAATGTGTGATGTTCAAAAGTTTTAGGACAAGTTTAATGAAAGGTTTGAACCACTTCCTGGTTGATCCTTACATACAAAAATATCAAACAGCACAACTGTTTTCAATATAATAATTCTAATACTGAGTCAAATTGGCATATTACAAGGATCCCCAAATGATCATGTGAAACTGAATGCCTTTTGACAATTCAGCTTTGCCATGCAAGGAACCAATTAAATATTATAATAATTAATATAATAAAAAAATAGTTGTTTTGACCACTTTTAATTTTTGAAGCTCAGCATAAGAGTTAGCATAAAATTATTTATTAATATTATTACGTCTGTTTTTTTCTTCTTAGCTTTTAATTTGAGCAAAAAAATAAAAATAAAAAAGCAACAAATGAAAGTATCCTATCAGTCACTGAATACTTTAAATATATATATATATCAAGTCAACTCAAGTCATTTTCTAGGTTTAACACAGAGGCAACTCAAGTCATTTGTAGGTTGATTTTCCTTAAGCTGTAATTATCATCTTAGCATTCAAACTCATTTCCATCATGTCACAGGTTTTGCATTATGCATGTTCAGCATGATTACATTGCAGTTCAGCATAGAAACTGGAAACTGACCATTTTTCTTCAAGTGCAAAAATATGTTTTTGCATATGTATTAATCAGCAACCACAGCGAAAAACTACTGATGCATTGCCAGCAATAAGGAAACTGGCTCTGGCCTCTGATAAACTTGCTAAGTGCTGGTCAGTGCAGTAAAGAAAATGATGAATCAATCTGGAGAGTTTACTGAAAGGCAGATAAATAAAATCATGGCTTATAAACACCATATATACACTATCAGTCAAAGCTTTGAGATCAGTAAAAAGTTTAAAAGAAGCATAATTTGCTCACCAAGGATGCATTTATTTGATCAAAAATAAGGTTAAAGTTACTAAATATTCTTTAAAATTTCAATAATAGTTTCCTTATGGAATGTAGTTACAAATTGTATTTATTCCTGTGATTTAATGCAAAATTTTCAGCATCATTACTCAGTCTTCAGTATAACATGATCCTGTCCTTGCCAATTACTGAAGCAGGACAGGTAGAGGCGCACGCATAAGGCCATCCCGCCAATAAATAAATGAGCGGAGTGGTACAAAGTCAGAGCGACGGGGTCACAAAGCAGATTTCAAAGATTCAAAAGACAGGGCTTTATGATGTCTTTGAAAACACAGGCTGAATTGCAGGATCCAGTCATTAAAAAATGGATTTACAGGTATAATGTGGAAATAAAACTGAATAAATATAAAACAAAATTTCTGAGAAAAAAAATGATTTCATAGGACCACAAAATATTGTTGAATTTATTGACATATTCCTTTAAAATGTTAAAAATATATATATGTACCATGAGTATGTAAAATATCTTTTATTACAGTGTTCCTACTTCATCAAAAAAAAAAAAAAAAAGAAAATCTAAAAAATTTATTAAAGTGTATAGAAAAATATTAAAGGGGCTGTTTTTACCAGAATATTTTATAAATAAAAGAATATTTTGTCATCATTTACTCAGCCTTCACCTGTCACACTCTCTATTCTGTTGAACACAAAAGAAGATATTTTGAAGAATGTTTCAAACTGGCAGCTGTTGAGTTCCAAAGTCAATGGCTACCGGTTTACAACATTATTCAAAATATCTTCTTTTGTGTTCAACAGAATAAAGAAATTTCACAATATTTCTGTTTTTATTGATATTTGTTCTAATAAATGCAGCCTTAGTGAGTAGAAGAGACTTCCTTAAAAACAAAACAAAAATCGTACCAATGACCAACATTTGAATTTTCTAAGAAATAAATTTAGATTAAATTAAATTAAATAAAAATAAATCAGAAATAAATACTTTTTTGGGGTATTTTTATCATTTTAATGAGGTTTCTTTATCTTTGTTATGATAACAAGACGTTATGTCACCTTAACACTTAAGTCCCTCAAAAGAATTATAAATCACATTCAGAACATTCATTCATTCATTTTCTTTTCGGCTAAGTCCCTTTATTAATCTGGGGTCGCCACAGCGGGATGAACCGCCAACTTATCCAGCATATGTTTTACGCAGCGGATGCCCTTCCAGCCGCAACCAATCACTGGGAAACATTCATACACACTCATTCACACACATACACTACGGACAATTTTAGCTTACCCAATTCACCTATACCGCATGTCTTTGGGTGTGGGCACCCGGAGGAAACCCACGCGAACACGGGGAGAACATGCAAACTCCACACAGAAATGCCAACTGACCCAGCCGAGGCTCGAACCAGCGACCTTCTTGCTGTGAGGCGAACGTGCTACCCACTGCGCCACCGCGTCCCCACATTCAGAACATTTAAATGTAAAAAAAAAGAATAAAAATATAAAAAAATAATTTGATTGTATGTAATTGTATGAGTGTGAATTGCAGTTTTATGCTTTTTTTAAACAGATTTTGTTGAAAAATGCTGAATGTACACCATTGTACACTAAGAAATAATCTATTGTAAATATATTGTAATCTATTTTAAATAATCTATTGTAAGTAATCTATTGTACACTGACACTAGTGTACTATTGTACACTAAGGAATAATATACACTATGTACACTAAGAAATAATCAAATATTATGTTAAACTACTTTTTTCAGTGTTTGTATTGTTTTAATGTTTCTTGCCTTTGTTATGATAACAAGACATTATGTCATCTTGACACTTTTAAGTCCCTCAAAGAAATTATAATCAGTACATTTAAATGTAAAACAACATCTCATCATAATAAAAATAACTTGATTGTGTCTGATTGTATGAATCTGAATAGCAGTTTTATGCTTTTTTTAAACCACATTTTGCTAAAGAATTTACACTATCATTTTTATCTCAGAATTTGTTGTACAGTATATACTGTAATGTACATCCACTGTCAAGACCATACTGGATAAATTCTGTAAACCACCTCATGAAAGCAACACAGTAATTCATCCAGCGGGTCAGTTTGCTCTGAGACTAGAAAGATAATAATATCAGACCTTCTGTTCTCTCTATCTCTCGATAATGGAATATAATACTTTTACTCAGAGTAACCAGAGAATGGAAGAAACGTGAAGTTGCCTCCACCTCTCTCATCCGAACACTGTTCTCAGCTCACTTTACCATAGACTACAGTGTATAGACTAACCCCGCCCAGGTGAAGAATATATAATGAAGGGAAAGTGAAAAAAAAAAGAGATTTACATACAACTTCCTCCTCCTCCGCAGCAGGAAGTCTTGCTCACCATTTTCTCATTATTAGTTCATCTAAATGTCCTGCTGTTTCACTGTTAGAGATTTGTTTTCAAGCTAATTTTTCCTTATTAACCTCGCTACTCTCTAGCGGGACTTTAAACTCACGTTTAACTGCGGAGCAGAGTTTATGAAGGCCAGCATGAGTTGCCTGTTTTTTGTCTTATTCGGGCGGCAGCTGTTTAGTGAATTAAATATAATGCACTTGCTGATTTTACTCTGATAGCACAGGGGATTATCACACAGCCCAATCGGCCTAGAGCAGGCACTCGGATTCACTCTTTTAACCAATTTGTCTCTCTTAATGCACAACATGGCTTTGAGAAGGTTTTTAGAGCTTTATTTTTTCACAAGTATTTATTTTTTCCCCTAGATTTTTTACTTTCATTTGTCTAGATATCCATTTCACTGGTTCATTTGAAGGATTCTTTAAACAAAGTGAAAATAACAGAATTTATTTGAAACAAAATGAAATTAAATTGTGAATGTTTTTACTGTCACTTTTCAAGATCAAGTTCATATATGCTAAATAAATTATTATTATTATTATTATTATTTTTCCCAGTGATGGGTTGCAGCTGGAAGGGCATCCGCTGCGTAAAACATATGCTGGATAAGTTGGCGGTTCATTCCGCTGTGGCGACCCGGGATTAATAAAGGGACTAAGCCGAAAAGAAAATGAATGAATGAATTATTATTATTATTATTATTATTATTATTATTATTATATTAAAGAATTTAGATAAATTGTTAAATTTAGAATTTAGATTTAAAATAAAGAATTTAGATTTGAACAAATAAATTGAATAAATATTTATATATAAACATTTATAATAAATAAATATTTAATAAATGCACATTTTGATTTAAGCAGCTTCTTAATATTTTTGGAAAAACAGTGATACTTTTTAATAATTATTCGATTGATATAATGTTCAAAAACACTGTTTATTTGGAATTAAAATGACAAAAGTTTTGTCAGCACAAAAAAAAAAAACAATATTAAATAAATACAATTATTTAAATAAATATAGTATTTCCTCATAGCATATATTTATTCATTCATTCTTTCATTTTCTTTTCGGCTTAGTCCCTTTATTAATCTGGGGTCGCCACAGCGGAATGAACCGCCAACTTATCCAGCATATGTTTTACGCAGCGGATGCCCTTCCAGCTGCAACCTATCACTGGGAAACATCCATACACACTCATTCACACACATACACTACGGACATTTTAGCTTACCCAATTCACCTATACCGCATGTACCTGTACCCCATGCGAACACGGGGAGAACATGCAAACTCCACACATATGCCAACAATGCCAACTGACCCAGCCGAGGCTCGAACCAGCGACCTTCTTGCTGTGAGGCGATTGTGCTACCCACTGCGCCACCATGACACCGCATATATCTATCAATAATAATTAAAAAAACTAAAAGTAATGAAAATATTTTTGGTGATTCTTTTTGTCACTATTTGAAACAAAACAAATAGTTGCTTCAATAGAATTGAAGCAAGAACCTGTCAAAATGCCCAAATCACTCACTTCTAATGACCTGAAAATTAAAACTCTTTTTAATAATTATTGATTCGATATAATGTTCAAAAACACTGTTTCTTTGAAATACAAAAGGACAAAAGTTAAAATAAAATATAAAAAAACTAAAATTATTTCAATAAAAATAGCAATTTCCTCATAGCATATATTTAGCAATAATAATAAAAAAAACTTTGGCCCACTAAAAGTAAGTCAAATTAAAATGACAAAAGTTTTATCAGCATAAAAAAATCTAATATTAAATAAATAATAATAAAAATGATAATAATAATAAAAACGAGCTGCACGGTGGCGCAGTGGGTAGCACATTCGCCTCACAGCAAGAAGGTCGCTGGTTCGAGCCTCGGCTGGGTCAGTTGGCGTTTCTGTGTGGAGTTTGCATGTTCTCCCCGTGTTGGCGTGGGTTTCCTCCGGGTGCTCCGGTTTCCCCCACAGTCCAAAGACATGCGCTAAAGGTGAATTGGGTAGGCTAAATTGTCCGTAGTGTATGTGTGTGAATGAGTGTGTATGGATGTTTCCCAGTGATGGGTTGCAGCTGGAAGGGTATCCGCTGTGTAAAGCATATGCTGGAAAAGTTGGCGGTTCAATCCGCTGTGGCGACCCCAGATTAATAAAGGGACTAAGCCGAAAAGAAAATGAATGAATGAATAATAAAAACTTTTTCCAACTAAAAGTAGTCAAAAAACAATAATAAATCTTTCCTGAAAATATTTTTGGTGATTTTTTCTTCTTTTTAGTCTTCTTTCACTATATATATATCTACAGAAACAAAACACTAATAAAGTTGAAGCATTTTTGACAAAAAAAATGTCATAATCACTCACTTCTTATGACCTGGAAATTAAACATACTCAAACCCAAATGTCCTCTCCAACTTTTAGAAACATTTTAATATACAAGTTAAACAAGTTAATTAATCCTGATGCACAGAAAGATGCTTGTATACCTTCACCTAGTATCAGTCTACATGTCTGCGCTTTACTTCTCCATTGATTGATGATATAGGGAAGATGCTGAGTTTTTCTTTTCCAAACTGACAGAGACAGAAACAGAGATAGAGAAGAGCTAAAGCCAGGCTGCTCTGTTTCTCGTATCAATGACTCATGCACACTTCCTCTGCACAGAGCGGGAAGCAGACCTTTATAATAATCTATAATATATATCAAAGCGGTAACTCGATACACACTAGAGACCGTGCTGGTCTTTTCCAGTCTCTCAATCTCTCTTTCTGTCTTCCCTTCTATTGCTCTAGCCGATCACACCTGTGCCATTACCAGGCCTTTCTGTCCCATTCACACTTCCTTTAACCCACTGATTTTCTGGAAGATGAAATATGCAGCAGCCGCAGAGATAGCAAATGAATTAAACATGGCAATCTGCGAAGCTCTTAAAGATCAGACGCTCTGTGCTTGGAATGGAAAATCAGCTTGCGTCCACATTATTACTTTATTTTTTTTTCTCTCTTATCAGGGGAGGCAATTAAAATAAGCTTTTTAGTCCTCAAACTAATAGGATCAAAATTCGAGTCTCTTACAGCAGCAGCAGCAACAGTAACACAGCAGGGATTTGCAGATTGTAGGCTAGGTGACTAATTGCCATGTTCTTGTGTTCAGAATACACAGCCACTAAAAACATCGTGATTATTCAAGTTACTCTTAATGGAATGAAAAAAGCAATATGAAATACACTATTTAAAGAAACGTAATACAAAATTACTACAATATATTATATTTTAACATTATATATTATAGTAACATAAGATATAACATAACATTATCTAGATTAATTAGTCCACTGGGTGTTCATTTTTGATGCCAGAGAATGTATTCTTTTTGTTCTGTGAAAACAAAATTATAAATATCTATAAAATATTCACTAGCAATGCTACAGCCTTATGCTAATGAATACATGTTATGGCCTCTCATTTCTCTCAAAAAATATTGTGTGTATGTGCTACTACTTGTTTTAAGATTTACTTTTTTATTACGTATTGAAGTTTCATTAAAATGCATAAATGTTAAACTTGGAAAGATTCTTAAAATATATAAATATATAAACAATAACAAAATATTTAAATGAATTATTCAACGACTTAAAGACTTTACTAATTTTGTTTACTGGATGAATCAGCGTTTTTGAACAAATCTATTGAATGAACGATTTTGAATGAGGAGCGGTGATAATCTGATCATGTGATCAACAGTTAATCATGCAACTATATTGTAAACTTTTCCTGGTTTTTATTTACCCATGGCACAGCTGTGGGTACTGACTTAAAGACTTCACTAATTTCATTATGAATCAGCGTTTTTGAACAAATCTCTTGAATGAGGAGCTGTGATTATCTGATCATATGTTTAAACAGTTAATCATGCAACTATAGTGTAAACTTATACAAATTTTTATTTTTCCTTGCACACATGTGGGTACTCACTGCTCAAATCGCAATATGAAAACTCAATAAACCAATCTAACTCATCAACTATAGCACTAACTGCCACAATCACCTCCGTCTAAACTGAAACTCTTCCCAGCAAACAAGCCCAGACTTGTCAAGCCCTCTGAGAAACCTCATATTTCAGGATAAAGGACTGTTTGTAGAGGCTATGGAGGAAGATCTTCAGCCCTTCAGTGTTAATTCTGTAATTTGAGGATTCTCTGATGGCTTGACTTTCCCTTTAATGCTCTTAATTAGCCTGGAAAAACAACTAATCTGTGACCTTCACCTCACAAACACTGACTAAAGCAGTTAGGAAAGGCATCTTTGTGTCTAGTTTGGTGTGCAGATTTATGCTAAATCACACTTGAGCACATGACCAGACAGTTCACCCCACTTACTCGCTGCTAAATGGAGGAGAGAAAAAGCAGTTATCCATGACAAAGAGCTTTAATTGATTGGAGCTGTAATGAAAGACTGGAAAGACCAAATCTGATTTGGCAGATGCATCTGGAAACGAGACGAAAACGTACATTTTGCCAAAAAACGATCTTCAAAAGTTGGCAACATCTGCCTCGGTTATGTGAAAAACGTCTAAATTACTCTCACACGATCTTAATTCTTGGATGATTGAATTACATTATATATTTTTTGTGGAAACTAAACTATAAATATTTATATATCATAATAATAAATGCATTTAAATATACACTAGCATTGTTATGGCAACTTATGAAAGACAGAATGTTTTCTTACTGTGTGCAGGCTTTCTTGTTTACTATAAAAAAAAAAAAAGGAAATTATCTAGTTTTATATTGTTAAGTGTTACATTTTTAGAGAACAGTTTAATTTTGAACATAAAATAATCATACAATAAAATTAGCTACAATTAGCATAAAATAAAGGAATTATAAAAAAATTATAAAAAAATCTAAAAAATAATAAGTTTTAAACCTAACCCTAAGGCTTAACCATATATGATGATTGAATTAAATATACAGAAACTAAGTTATAAATAATTCATAAATAATAAATACATTTATATATTTGCTAGAAATGTTATGGCCTCTAAAAAGATAAATATATACATTTATTTATTTATTATTAAAAAAAAATAGTACAGTAAAAGTTTCAGTGTGAAGAGAACCATAAATCTGTTTATAAAACCATCTTTAATTGATTGGTGCAATAATTCAAGACTGAAAAGCCCAGATTTGATTTGGCAGATGGAACTAAAAATGGGACGAAACTTACTTTTCTCCAAACGACCTTCTCCAAAACTCTGCAGCGTCGGCCTTGGTGATGCGAAATGTGTCTCCTTGGAACTGTCCACCAGGAAAGATAGCTTTTATTTCAGCCAACATGTGACTGAAGATCAGGGAAAGTTTGGTGAGGTTTCGTCTGCAAGAGAACAAACAAAGACAAAAGCATAGGGTCAGTACATGAAACAGACAAGAAATCAGCAGTCAGTGCACACACACACAAAGAGAGAGAAAAGTGAACTCTCAGCATTCTCTTTTTTGTCCTTGAGCTTGTCTGGAAGTTAATGTGCCGCACGAGTCTCTTTGAACAGCATGAGGATACAGTGCAATCTGATGCACGCCGTCTGAAGGGCATGTCGGAGCCACACCAGAAAACAAACACTCACTGGGCTCCGGCCAACACAACGGAGACCAACTGATCCTGCTGCAGCAGAAAACTGCAAGATGATCATGACTGATGGTCTACAGAGGGCTACAGTCAAAAAATGGATTTCAGAAATACTTTGCTTAGGATAAAATAATATTAATAATATTGTTGCATATTTTCTGAACAAACTTATTATTCTGATTACTATTAAATGTAGTAGTAGTATTCTATGTTATAATTGATATTTTATTAAATAATACATTTAAACATATTACTAGTAGCATTACTATTAATAATACTCCTACTAATGATGATGATAATAATAATAATAATAATAATAATAATAATAATAATTTCACCTTTTTAAAATATACATACTTTAAATGTAAAATATTTACTTTGTAATATTTTTACTATTTTACCTAAATTTGAATTATTGAGCACATTTTCTCTATTGCAAAAAGGTTACATTATTTTAATCATAAATATTTATATAAATTATTGTTAAACACATGCAATACATTTAAAAGCACAAAAATAAATGAATCTATACGCAATCAATCTAGAGTTTATATATAAGAGTTTATATATATCTAGAGTTTATATTTAAGTCATATACATTCAATGCCTATAGAAAATCATCATACCCTGTGAAAATCTATTTCTTTACTCACATTACACCCATGCCTTCAAAAGACCTTCGGGATAAAGTTGTTTAACAGAGCTAGGAATTTTTCACAGTATTTCCTATAATATTTTTTCTTCTGGAAAAAAAATATTTGTTTTATTTTGGCTAGAATAAAAGCAGTTTTTAATTTTTTATAACCATTTTAAGGCCAATATTATTAGCCCACTTAAGCAATATTTTTTTCTGATTGTCTACAGAATAAACCACTGTTATACAATGATTTGCCTAATTACCCTAACTTGCCCAGTTAACCTAATTAACCTAGTTAAACCTTTCAATTGCACTTTAAGCTGAATACTAGTATCTTGACAAATATCTAGTAAAATATATGGCAAAGATCAAATAAATCAGTCATTAGACATTGGTTATTAAAACTATTATGTTTAGAAATGTGTTGAAAAAATCTTCTTTCCGTTAAACAGAAAATGGGGGAAAAATATACAGGGGGGCTAATATATGTATATATGATTTATAGTGTTTACAATTGGATCCAAGCAATGATGTCTGTTTCACAATTCTCAGAACAAATTGTTCTTTTGAATCATTCTTTTCATGTAGTCATTTGAACTGATTCACATGAACTCTAAAATCATTTTATTAATCCACTCATACTTAACACAAACATACCGATGCACAAATGTGAACAACATCGCTGGTTTAAAAATGTCTCCTAGAACTTTCCCCATGTTTTACATTATCCTTTTACTCATGTGACTAATTTACAGAACAGTCCTGTGGACAAGAAAAACAAATATAATGAGTTCCACCATCTCTAGGTACGGCAAGTCATTAAAGCCTACAAAGCCGTGTTCCCAAGTGACTCTTCCCACAATGCCTTGTGTCACAGGCTGAGCTCTAGTCCTCAGGGTATGTGCCATCCTCCTGTGGGATTCAAGCGGACAGATAACCCACCTTTCACAACAACCTTTCAGGTGGCACTCAATTACGCAGGGCCACTCAGCCCAGTGGAGGTCGAGAGGAACCGGCCTGCAAGCGGTAGATAACTAGCCCCTCTGAGGCACAACAAACACACTTTCAGGATCCACTGTGGCATTTTGTGAAGCTGCTATTGGGCACCTGCAGCTCCCAAGAGCAAAACTTGCCTCTCTTGGCACAAATAACTTCTCAACTTTCAAACTGCGCGAGACAAAATCCCCATTTCTTGTCTGAACCAGGCTCTATGCAGAAAGCCATTAATTAGCGTGTTACGTTAGCATAGCTTCCTGTCAAAACACAAGTGTGGCAAAGCAATTAGCATGTTAGCAGCGAGGCAGAACCAACGTGAGAGGGGGAAAAAACGTACAAAGTTGAGGGGGTCAAATACGGTTGGTACACTTTAGCTCAGAGTTATGAGTTGTTATATAGCATAGGTGAATTTAAACAAGATAAAACTGTCAGTGATTCTGCAGTGTGAAAAACATATTCATCTTTAAGTGAAATTTGCTTCAGGTAGGCAATAAAACTTTTTTTCTGTTTAGCATAGCCGAGGGGATGCTTTTATTTCTTTATAAGTCTCTGATGAACCCACCGGAGTGCATTTCTCTCCATAAACTTCAGTTCAGCTAATACCGCTAAGTCTTCAAGTTTCAATATGGTGAGTCACTGCTCATTTTATCATCCCGTTTAATGCAGCAATACTGAAACTGCTGAGGGATTCATATATGTTAGGTGTCAGTATATAGAGGAAGGCAAGCTCAACTGACACTCTGTGCTTGCTTTTTTAATATTAAAAGTTATGTACACTAACGTTCAAAAGGTTGGTATCTGTGATGTTTTTTTGAAAGAAGTCTTCTGTGCAAGAAGGCTGTATTTATTCAACTAAAAAAACAATTAACAGCAATATTGATTTAATTTAAAATAACTGTTGTCTATTCATTCATTCATTCATTTTCTTTTCGGCTTAGTCCTTTTATTAATCCGGGGTCGCCACAGCGGAATGAACCGCCAACTTATCCAGCATATGTTTTACGCAGCGGATGCCCTTCCAGCTGCAACCCATCACTGGGAAACATCCACACACACTCATTCACACACATACACTACGGACAATTTAGCCTACCCAATTCACCTATACCACATGTTTTTGGACTTGTGGGGGAAACAACAATTCTTGCTATTAATAAATCTTAAAGATGCAATGTCAGACACAATGCATTCAATGGAGCTAGTGATGTCACTGTGAGGAGTAGGGTTAGGTGAGCCCATTAAAAAGCATTGCATGCAGCTCAGATTACATCTGCACTAGGTCTGCATCCAGATCCCTCTCCAAAAAAAACCTAAGTCACTATTTATTATTAGTAATTAAGCTAATAGTTACTGTAAGTTTAGATATTAGGTAGAATTAGGGACATAGAATAAGATCATACAGAATATGTACTTTGTAAGTACTAACAAACAGTTAGTAATAACACCCATGTAATAAGCCACTAGGTAAAAGTGGGAATTGGTACTGAACAGTTTATGAGGCAATTTACAGTTTGCACACCTGACACCTAACATAACATGACATATCCAAAGCACAGTGGCATATAACACAACATTTGATGAAACTAACAATAAGTCAGTAATGATACAGATTTAAATTCAACCAACTTTCAGTTTACAAAGCAAGTCAGATGTTGATTCACCAAATGAATAGTTTATCGTGAGAGTCAATTGACTGTGAATCACGATCAATAGATTCTTTATTTGCACAGTGAAACTCGGCAGATCACATGTCAGTAGAATGTTTACTCTGATCGCTAACATCCAACATATCCATTACCAAACACTATTCAGCCCACATCAAACACCTACTGTCTCAATACCCATCACAGGAAATTAGAGATTATGCATCACGCAGGAACTACATTAGAATATTTCAACACCTGAAACACTCAAGAGAGTGACACCATTACATGGGTGAATCCTAGAGATTCAGTGTGCTGACTGTCGGGTTCACAGCGATCATTCAAGCTTCAACACCTCTGACGCACACAGCGGTTTCCCGGCATGTCCACGAATCATTCAAACCTGATCCATGAGGTACAGACTGATAACATGTCACACGCAAACCACAAAGCTAGGCTGAAGACGGAGCCCCTTTGAGGACACGGAGTGACAGATGCACAGAGAGAGTTAATCCTAGTACAGAAGCATGTCCTGAGGTAGTAGAAATTGAATTTAAGACAGAACAATAATCTCGGCCCGCAGGCAACTAACGTATGCTAATTCCCTCTGCGCTGCTGGGGCGGATGAGGTGTTTTTTTATGTGCCTCACCTCTTATCAAGAAGAGCGGGGGTGTGTGTGAACAGAGCCAGTACTTCTTAGGACGCACCGCTACCTCGCGCAACACCACAGCTCAGCAGGAGATGGCTGGAGCTTAATCTGGGATATGCAAAACTGCTCAGCAAAGTCATTTACAAAATGGCTACGTGGGCAAAATATGTGATGGAAATAACTGAGTGGATACAGGATATTCCCGTTTCTCTTTAGAAGTGTAATTCCTCCCTAATTGTTCTAGAGTCAAGTTCAACCTGACTCCAGGAAGAAGTTGCAGGGTGATGGGAATGGTTAAGTTAAGTCAATGAAAAAGATTGCCAATAAACCAATGTATGGTTATTCTAAATTAATGCAAAGATGTTTTGGGTCGTTGCCATGTGTTCTGGGTTTTTTTTTTTTAAACCAGGCATTGTTTTTTAGTTATTTAAGGGATGGTTGCTACATGGTTTATAGATATTATGTGCTGTTGTTGGCAGGTCATTTAGTGTTTTCTGGATGGCTACTATGTGTTGTAGTATAGGTACTTGATGGTTGCAAACAGAATGTGTGCTCTGGGTCACCGGTTCATCAGTATATGTTTTGGGTGGTTGCTTGGGTATTCTGAGTCACTGTTATAGAGCTGTACTGATGGTTGAAAAGTGGTTTCCAGATCTTCCAGGTGGTTGCCTATGTGTTCTGACTGTTTCCCATGTGTTTTGGATGTGTTTTAGATACTGTTTTTGGACAGTTGTTGGGGGTTTTAGATGGTTCCTATGAGTTCTAAATGGTTTCTTGGTCTGATTTCTTGGTGTTCTGAACAGATGGTATAGAGGTTATGGGTGTGTTCTGGGTGTTATAAGGTGTTCTGTGTCATTGTTAGTATGGTCCTTAAGTGGTTGCTAGGGATTTGTTGATGGTTGCAAAGTGGATTTTATTGTTTTTTATCATTACTGCAAGGGTTTTCAGATGTGTAACAAAATGCTTTCCTGGACATTTCAATGGGTTCTGGGCCATTGTTATGGGGTTCTGGTAGATTTTGAGGGAGTGATAGCAGATTAGGTGTTTTGTGTGTTTCCTATGCATTTTAGGTTGTTGCTGGGCAATTTCTATGGTTTTAAGGGTAGTTTTTAGGTCACATTTTATTTTGATGGTCCGTTTGTTGAATTTAAGTTACATTGCATCTGCATGTCAACTAATTCTTATTAGATTATAAGTATACTGTTAGGTTAGGGTTAGTGTAAGTTGGCATGTACTTGCAAAGTTTCTTATAGTCAGTTAAATGTCTGTTGAAGGAGCAGTATCAACAGATATTAAGCAGACAGTCTACTAATACTCAAATGGACCATCAAAATAAAGTGTTACCAGTTTTTTTTTATTTGGTTATGACAATTATTGCTAAGTGAAGTTTTTATTGGTGCAAGTTGTGTCCATAGTCAAAGTTCCTATGATATTCTGGTAGCTAGATTATCTATTATCATTATCTACAACATATCACATGATTTGAGGTCTCACTTATGTTTGCACACAAAATGACAATAGTGAATACTATTAGTGGTGCTTGCTAAGACAAGCTTTATTACTACACTTGACTGCTTTTTAAATCACTCCATTGAAAAGAAATGAACAGAAATGGTGACTATGGTCACATAAGCACCATGTGACTGGTTTTATAAGCAGCATAAAGCCTAAACATTACAGATTTGCTCATGTCATGTGAAACCTTCAGCAAACCTTCTGAGAAACTTAAAAACAATAATAAGAATTAAATAAAATGTTTTTACAACAATGTTTTTATTTATGAAATTACACAATGTGTTCAGCATCAAGCATGCTGCTTACAACACTTCTACTCCTGCTTAGACAAGAAGCTGCTGCCTCAGTGGCCACAGTCAGCCTGTGAACTTTCCAAACCCTCAGCTCTTCCTGTGTGTGCGCTCGGTAGACCGGATGAATGAAACCCTATAAAACATCATATATTATCAGGAGACGGAGGATGACAGTGCTGTATTTGAACACAGATGATTTTATGGTAATTGCAGATAATGGTAGAGTGCTGGTGTTGGGGTTCATCTGAGCTCATCTGGAGAGGGGGGGGGACTGCTAAGTGACTCCGGAGGGCCTTTATTTTCAGCCTTCAATTACATCCAGGCAATCTGTCTGGATTTTCAGTCAAAACCTCTAATAACTACCCCCCATTCACATTGGAACACACACACACATAGTGCTTTTGAGCTCAGAATGGTGCCACGTAGCTTCTTATGAGCGGTCCGATGAGGGTTTTCATATTTCCTTTTTCCACGTTTTGGCTGCTCCATATCCAGATTGTCCATTTGATATTTTGTATAAGAGGTAACATATAATCCGCCTAGCTCTGAAGTTCAATCAAACTCCAACGTCATGTTAAAAGGCCGCCACAGCCCAGCAGGAATTGACCTCTATGAGAAAAGTCAGTCGATATTCACACGTCACTGGGAGATTGCAAAATGCACCGTGGGACTCAATGCCTGTTATTTAAGTCCTATCATGCTGGAATACATGAGGAATACCCCTAAAATAGGTTTTTACAGATCAAAGTCTACAAAGCAACAACAAAACATGACCATTGTCACCTCATAAAAACGTCAGGTCTGTGTCATTATTGTTAATGAAGTGTGAGCGTGTAAAGTACTTCATTGCAGTTGGGGCTAAAGGTCCTCATCAGGGAGTGTCAAGTACAGGGCCATAAAGGTAGTTTCAGTGCTGAACTATTACTTGCACATCTGATGGCCGAGCAGAGACCAGGCATTGATTTGATTAACAGCCTGACCATTATGGCAAAGAGAAAACTGCCAGAGAGAGAGAGGGCGGGGGAGAGAGAGAGAAAGACCTCCAGTCCAGTCAAACACCCATCATGCTCTCTGGAAACCCGAGACACTGAGTCACATTCAGAAGGCATTTACAGTACATGTGTTATTGCACTCTGAAGCAGCTGATAAAATAAAACCAAATACATGAAATAACAGATGCATTGGGTTATTAGTATTATTGTGACTTTCACAACGCATTTGATACTACATTCCAAAACAACGGATAACTCATTCACTTTCCTTCAGCTTAGTCCCTGATTTATCAGGGGTCACCACAGCGGAATGAACCGCTAATTACTCTGGAATATGTTTTATGCAGCGGATGACCTTCCAGCTACAACCCAGTACTGAGAATACACTAACCCGTTAACCCCCAGTGCTGGTAATCACCCATACACTCTCTCATTTGCACAAAATTACACATTACGGCCAGTTTAGTTTCACCTATACCAGAGCACCCAGCGGAACCTCATGCAAACATGGGATTTCCATTACTCCAGTCATCAATGTCACATTATCCTGAAGAAATGTTAAAATCTATTTTGGCTCTATTTTTGTGCACGTTTTTGTTATTTTCAGATTAAAGGGATTAAAAGAACAGCATTTATCTAAAACAGGATATATTTTCTAAAATTATGAATGTCTTTACTGTTACTTTGAATCAATGCTTGCAATAATTTTTTGCAAATATGAATTTCTTCAAAAGTACAAAATCTTACTAACCCCACACTTATGAACACTAACGGTAATATATGTAAAGATCCATATGTAGAGCGCTAATCTGAGTGTCCTGCCTAGTACTTATTGATGTACATTATAGAACTGTAGCACTACATGCAATCTGCAACACACACAGTCTAGTGCATAATGCAGTTTACGTGTGTGGTTCACGTGGAAGCATCTGTCATGTTTAACGGCCCGTGTGACATTCTCTTAGACTTCCTGACACCTGTAGGACTCAGCACTGCTATTGTCTTTCACTTTTTTGTTGACCTACATTCAGCAGCACACACCCACCTCCATAAATACTGTCATTACGCCGGCCGACTGTCAGTCAGAGCACTGAACACTGTGGATGAAATTAAATTGATTTACAGAACAGCCTTCTCACTTTACTGTTTAAACAGAAGCATCTTGTACTTTTTATTGGAGCCACAACCTGATGGTTAGTGACAGTTACGGGAATCTACTTTGAAAGTGTAGTCTGACCTACAACTTACATATGATTTAAATTATAATGAAGTTAGACTTGACCAGGTTCAATTTAGTGTGATTAAGTATAATGTAAAATTTGCAGCACATCTTGAATGCTGAATGTTTTATTCTTTTGTAAACTGACAATTATTAAACACTCATGACAGAAACAATGTATATTTTAAAGAAGTGAGTTACATTTTTTTTTGTTTGTTCAACATTTAAAGCAGTGTGCACCATCTTGTGCACCATCATGTGGTCTGATATTTTTTTCATCACTAGCATATTGTCAGAATGTCTAATTGTAACTTTACTCTGAGTTAGTTTTTATCTTGTAATTTTAAGTTGTAAAATCAGAATTACAATAGTATATCTCAAAATCCTGATTTCATATATTCATATTTAACATTTCCGAGTTCATATGTCACAATTTCAAACTAACATCTTCATTCATTCATTCATTTTCTTTTCGGCTTAGTCCCTTTATTAATCTGGGGTCGCCACAGCGGAATGAACCGCCAACTTATCCAGCACATGTTTTACACAGCGGATGCCCTTTCAGCTGCAACCCATCACTGGGAAACATCCATACACACTCATTCACACACATACACTACGGACAATTTAGCTTACTTAATTCACCTGTACTGCATGTGTTTAGACTTGTGGGGGAAACTGGAGCACTTGGAGGAAACCCACGCCAACACGGGGAGAACATGCAAACTCCACACAGAAATGCCAACTGACCCAGCCGAGACTCGAAGCAGCGACCTTCTTGCTGTGAGGCGATCGTGCTACCCACTGCGCCACATCTCACAATTCCCTGTTTACATCTCATAATTTCAAGTTCATTTGAAATTGACTTACAACTTAAGTCAATTAGGTTAACAACTTGCAATTCCTATTTTACATCTCGCAATTCCAAGTTAACATCTTACAATTCCTAGTTTACATCTCATGATTCCAAGTTTGCATCTCCTAATTTCTATTTTACATGTTGTAATTCCTATATTACATCTCGCAATTCCAAGTTTACAACTCAAAATTCTTAGTTTAAGTTCAAATCCCACAATTCAAATCAAATCCCAGTTCAAATCCCACAATTCCAAGCTAACATCCATCAATTTTAAGTTCATCTCAATTCAAAGTTCATATCTCACAGTTTTACAAGTTTGCATCTCATAATTTACAGTTTACATCTTGAAATTTTGAGTTTACGTCTCAAAACGTCCAACGTCTAAGTTTAAATCTCAAAATTAAGATGACATCTCACAATGCTGAGCTCATATTACACAGTTTCGAGTTTAAATCTCACAATTCCAAATTCACATTGTACAAATCTGAGTTTAAACCTTACATCGTGGATATCCCACAATTCCAAGCTTAAATCTCTCAGTTTCAAGTTCATATCTTAATTCAGAGTTGATATCTCATGATTTTATGGGTTTGCATCTCACACTTCCAAGCTAAGGGGAAAAGGAGGACACATGTGCTCAAGGAAATGAAAAAGGGGGTGGTGTGCACAGACGGGACCTGTCCCCTGCAGGAATCCCCCTAACCCACTCCCTGCCAATCAAATCTCACAATTCTGAGTTTACCTCTCACAATTCTAAATTCACATAGCACGTCTAACCCACGATTCCATGGCATAAACAAGATTCTATAACATTCAAATCTCCAAAGACAAATAGTAATGACAAATTCATGTCATATTCACTTATTCTCTTCCTCTCAGTCCTGCTTTTATATTCGAAAGCTCCCTACAGAAGTGAACCCACCAGGCCAGCGACGTGACTCATCAATAAAACACCTGGCAGACACAGCTCCACAGCAGGACGGGCCGAGCATGACAGCAAGTACGGTAACAGGGGCAGGACCTCTCAGAGCTGGAGAACAGATGAGATATCTATCAAGACCTCCTGCTGCAGGCCAATCTGCCACACACACACACACACACACACACACACATTACCGGCAACACCCATACACAAATCACAATGAATTATTAAAACTGTCAACAATCACATTGTGGAGAAATTGACAAACAAGCCTGTCCATTAGCCAAGTATAGGGCTGTCTGTTCTTGGTCTAAACGTCTAAACCTTGAAGTGGTCTTCTAGTGTCTGTAATGAGGGATGAGGGGAGGATGCAGGAAGGAGAGACTTGCATATGGAAGCGCGGGGGGGGGAGAACATCACAAGCCTCTGTTTTATGACTAAATCAATGCTGCCACAACCCTCTCTCGCTTTTCTCGCTCTCTCCCACACACACATGCACACACTAATCCACTCCAACTCCACTGCTTTGAACACGTTCATGAAAAACGGATGGGATTCTAGTAACTATATTGTTCAACTTTTTGGTTTAATGTTTTTTTTAGAACAAAAGAGATGAAAGAAAAAACTGTAATCAGAACAGCTTGTGCTTCAGACATGAATGATACCTTAAATTGCAGAGTTTAAACAAACAATGTTTGTTAGTTGTAGTTTTTTTTTGTTTTGTTTGTTTGCTTGTTTTGAGGAACAGGAGAAGAGGTGTGTTATTACTTTGCAAATTTGTATGATTCTTTTTTCCTGCTTATCTGCAAATCTGACAGGTGAAAATGATTTCTTAGCAAAGAATGTGAAATAGCTAGATATTTAGAAACCAATAGTTGATAAGTATTGGGAAAATAAGTACTGAACACGTCACCATTTCCTCATAAAACATATTTCTAAAGGTGCGGTTCACTTGAACTTTTTACCGGATGTTGGTAACAACCAAAGAAATCCATATATGCAAAGAAAACTAAACTAATTAGATTACAAATGAAGTTATGTGTAATAAAATGAAATGATGCAGGGAAAAAGAACACATGAAGAAAGGGAGGTGTAGAAAAGTAGTGAAAGCCCAGACAGCAGCTGAAATCTCTCAGTAGTTCTTCAGCAACCTTCTGCCCTTCCTCATTGTAAATTAATATTCACTGCTTCAGTCCAACATCTACATTACCAGGATGATGAAGATGAAACCAGGGAGGACATTTCAGCAAGACAATGATCCAAAACACAGCCAAGCAAACTCTCAAATGAGTTCAGAGAAAGAAAATAAAGCTGTAGAATGGCCCAGCCAATCACCTGACTTGAATCCAATATAAAATACAAAATAAAGATCAGATTTGATAGACGAGATCCACAGAACCATCAAGATTTTTACCTTCTGTTGAAGTCTGTGAAAATAATTGCAGCTGAGCAATGCATGTGACGTCATTCTACATATGAGAGATGTCTTTAAGCTGCCATCACCAAAAAAGCCTTTTATATAAAGTATTAAATACGTTTCAGTAGTTCAGTACTTTCTCCTTGTGTCATTCTATTGTTATTGCACATAACTCATTTTTCTGATTTTTTTTGTTTTGTTTTTATATTTGTATTGTTGTTGTTTTTTACTAAAATCTGGTTTGTTCAATTCCATGTGAATAGCTCCTTTAGAAATATTATTCCCAGGAAAAAACATGACATGTTTAATACTTATTTTCTTATAAAGAGAAAGAAAATAGAACTGACATAAATGCAGAAAATGCAGAAAAAGCAAGGACACGCCTATTCTTTCTTTTCCTCAAAATCATTTACAAATTGCAATTCTGAAGTGCTATTTTTTTTCATGGTGAAAATCACTTCTAAAGTCAAACTGCGTGCGACATGTCACGTCATGTGGAAGGAACCAATGAAACCCTCATGGTCTTCTGAAGTGGTTCAAACAATGGAAGTAAGCAATTCATAATTTATCAGCTGGTCATTTTTGTTATCAGGTCAACAACAATAGCATTTCAAAATAAGCATTTATCGGCCAATAACGATACGAATGCCAATATCATGCATCACTTGTGAAAGCATAGTTTTGATTTAGTATTATTTTCCTTTGCGGCATCAAAAGATGGACATGTTTATATACACCTGCCTTTAAAAACCAAGTGTTTTGGCCATCTCAGTGCACTCACATCAACAACACAGGGGGCATTTTCTGCTTCAGTGAAACCAGCAAAGCAGAATGTAGGTTTCACACAGAGATGGTCTTCTGAGGAGCTTTTCCTGACAGTTACCTCATCCATATCCTACAGTCGTGGCCAAAAGTTTTGAGAATGACACAAATATTAGTTTTCACAAAGTTTGCTGCTAAACTGCTTTTAGATCTTTGTTTCAGTTGGTTCTGTGATGTACTAAAATATAATTACAAGCACTTCACACGTTTCAAAGGCTTTTATCGACAATTACATGACATTTATGCAAAGAGTCAGTATTTGCAGTGTTGGCCCTTCTTTTTTAGGACCTCTGCAATTCGACTGGACATGCTCTCAATCAGCTTCTGGGCCAAATCCTGACTGATAGCAACCCATTCTTTCATAATCACTTCTTGGAGTTTGTCAGAATTAGTGGGTTTTTGTTTGTCCACCCGCCTCTTGAGGACTGACCACAAGTTCTCAATGGGATTAAGATCTGGGGAGTTTCCAGGCCATGGACCCAAAATTTCAACGTTTTGGTCCTCGAGCCTCTTAGATATCACTTTTGCCTTATGGCACGGTGCTCCATCGTGCTGGAAAATGCATTGTTCTTCACCAAACTGTTGTTGGATTATTGTAAGAAGTTGCTGTTGGAGGGTGTTTTGGTACCATTCTTTATTCATGGCTGTGTTTTTGGGAAAAATGTGAGTGAGCCCACTCCCTTGGATGAGAAGCAACCCCACACATGAATGCTCTCAGGATGCTTTACTGTTGGCATGACACAGGACTGATGGTAGCGCTTACCTTTTCTTCTCTGGACAAGCCTTTTTCCAGATGCCCCAAACAATCGGAAAGGGGCTTCATCGGAGAATATGACTTTGCCCCAGTCCTCAGCAGTCCATTCACCATACTTTTTGCAGAAGATCAATCTGTCCCTGATGTTTTTTTTGGAGAGAAGTGGCTTCTTTGCTGCCCTTCTTGACACCAGGCCATCTTACAAAAGTCTTCGCCTCACTGTGTGTGCAGATGTGCTCACACCTGCCTGCTGCCATTCCTGAGAAAGCTCTGCACTGGTGGCACTCCGATCCCGCAGCTGAATCCTCTTTAGGAGACGATCCTGGCGCTTGCTGGACTTTCTTGGATGCCCTGAAGCCTTCTTAACAAGAATTGAACCACTTTCCTTGAAGTTCTTGATGATCCTATAAATTGTTGATTTAGGTGCAATCTTAGTAGCCACAATATCCTTGCCTGTGAAGCCATTTTTATGCAACGCAATGATGGCTGCACGCGTTGTTACAGTGGTTAACAATGGAAGAACAATGATTTCAAGCATCACTCTCCTTTTAACATGTCAAGTCTGCCATTCTAGCCCAATCAGCCTGACATAATGATCTCCAGCCTTGTGCTCGTCAACATTCTCACCTGAGTTAACAAGACGATTACTGAAATGATCTTAGCAGGTCCTTTAATGACAGCAATGAAATGCAGTGGAAAGTTGAAAGTTTTTTTCAGGATTAAGTTAATTTTCATGGCAAAGAAGGACTATGCAATTCATCTGATCACTCTTCATAACATTCTGGAGTATATGCAAATTGCTATTATAAAAACTTACGCAGCAACTTTTCCAATTTCTAATATTTATGTCATTCTCAAAACTTTTGGCCACGACTGTACACACTTACCTCTTTCATTTCCACTTCTATAACCGTCTAGAAACCTAGTAGAAGAAGCTAAAATTTGGGGTTGAGATAAGTTTTTACACTCTGGTTGTGGTGTGAAAAACAGAGTAAACAAATATCTCTCAACCTTAAGAAGAAACCACGTCTTGCGAAAACGCAAAATGCTGACAGAAACGATCAGACAAGAAGAAACTTCTAAGACCTGCTGAGAGCTTAAGAAAGAGGCGAGACGTCAGAAGTTATAAGACGCTCTTAATCTCATCTAAAAGTTTTATTCTCATCATTTTATCTCCGTTTGACTGCCTAAGTCTATCCTGTCTGAAGCACCGCAGCTACTCTGATACAGTAAGAGCTTTGTGAGTTGAAATACACAGAGCTTTTACAAAAGGCAACAGAGCTTCATTCATTTCATATGAGGCAACGCATGTTTTATTAAAGAGGTCTAATGTAAACAGATTCGCAGCTTATGCAATCTAATGAAAAAATATTCAAATAATTATATGGTAATGCACGTCTCTGCTCAGGGCTAAATCATTAACATGCAAATTCTGCCAAACACGAATTCGTGTGGCTGGAATATTTCATGCGCTCATTAGCAAATCCTCCCTCTCTTTATGCTAAAACCACTAATTCCGTGCCATAAATGCTCTTTGAAAAAAGACTACATGGCAGAGATAACGGAGGCAGTACGCAGGATATTACCCGTAATCTTATGAACGCAAAATTGTGGGGCAAAACAATTTCTATAAAAGAGCAATTTCAATCTGATTATCCTTCTATAATGAGTCCTCAGAGACAGCAGGCGTTCCCTGCCGCTCACAGCAGTTAAGATGCAAAGTGCAAGCTCGAATTACACAACAATCAGTTCGATTACGAGAAAAGAGACTAAAGGGGAGTGGTGTACATCAGTCTGCACAACTGTGCTGTAGTCTTGGGCGTGATGTGCATAATTAAAAAGTCAAGTTCAATGTCTCGCAGTGGAGGTTTAGATGGGCCCAGCACAGAGCCTTGGGGAACCCCTGAAGAATTGAGGAGAACAATAGACAATCAGTGTTCTTATTTTTGTATATTAATTAATATGTTGTTTAAATTCAGCCAAAACTTTTATTCTATTATTTCAGCCCATTTTAATATCAGAAAAACTACATATTACTTCACAATCTAGACTAAAATTGACTACTTAACACTATATGAAATATAAGTCCGCACAATTTTGCTACTGGGCAGCACGGTGGCACAGTGGGTAGCACAATCGCCTCACAGCAAGAAGGTCGCTGGTTCGAGCCTGGCTGGGTCAGTTGGCATTTCTGTGTGGAGTTTGCATGTTCTCCCCGTGTTGGCGTGGGTTTCCTCCGGGTGCCCCACAAGTCCAAAAACATGTGGTATAGGTGAATTGGGTAAGCTAAAAGCTAAATTGTCCGTAGTGTATGTGTGTGAATGAGCGTCTATGGATGTTTCCCAGTGATGGGTTGCAGCTGGAAGGGCATCCGCTGCGTAAAACATATGCTGGATAAGTTGGCGGTTCATTCCGCTGTGGCGACCCCAGATTAATAAAGGGACTAAGCCGAAAAGAAAATTAATAAATGAATGAATTTAACTAAATTTCTGAAGTTCTTTCATTAAGTGATATCGCATTATAAATACTGGTTTACAATGTGACAATACATTCCTTGCTTAAGCATAACATAACAAAGTGTTTTCAGTTTACAGCTGTAATTTACTATAATTAGATTTTTTTATCATATTGTTCTAGTTTCTTCTTTCAAAACAGCATAAACTGTACAGCTGTCATAAAAAATGTAAACAACATTTTTGTTGTAGCTAATTTCACTGGCAAGAATAAACTGTCCACCATTAGGATTTAGTGTTCAACTCTCTTTATGTGCAGCAGACTCTCTCATCTCCAACCTGCAAATAAACACAGACTCAAAGATAGAATCTAAAAGACAAGATTCTCTTTGAAGTTGGTGGTATAAGAATATTAATTCCAGGCTTTTCTGTCTCTCAGAGAGCTAAGCTGTTGGAACTGTGTGTGTATGTGTGCAAACGTCTGAAGAAAACTGCCTGGTGCCAGTGACAACAAAGAAAGGGGACACTTCTGTCTCATCAGACCACTGCCTGGTTAAGGTCTGTCCCAGGGGAAAGGGAGGACACATGTGCCCGAGGAAATGAAAAAGGGGGTGGTGTGCACAGACGGGACCTGTCCCCTGCAGGAGTCCCCCTAACCCCCACCCTGCCAATCAAACCTTCTTGGTATACTCCTTCCACATCCTGCATACCCCCTATTCTCTTTGTCTCATCATCTATCTACTCCCTCTCTTTCAGCCTTCAGTGTTACAAATTATACATTCGTTGAGAGCTGGGCAAGCAGCCCATGTGCACTTCATTTCAACGGCCTGCCCTAGGATGGGCACACTGCCCTGACTACTAAGTAAACTTCACAATATCAATACAAGTAAGACTCAACAAATTACATTTTGACACCAAAGCAACAGTAACTGAATGCAACAACTGTACAATAAAAATACATATGTGACCCTGGACCACATAACCAGTTATAAGGGTATTTATTTATTATTATTTTTTTTTTCAAACTGATATTAATGCAATATCTGAACGATGAATAAATTACCTTTCCATTGATATACGTTGTTATATTAGGCCGAGATTTGAAACTATTAACTATTTGAAAATCTGGAATCTGAGGGCTCAAAATAAAATGTTTATGGTTGTCCATTGCACATTACCAATCAGACATTTAGTTTTAATATATTTACAGTAGGAAATTTATTTAAAAATATCATCATGAAATATGATCTTCACGTAAAATTCTAATGATTTGTGACAAAAAAATCATTCATGTTGACCCATACAATGTATTTTTGGCTACTGCATTATAGAGTAATTTGTTGTTCAGGGTCACATATATAACACTTTTTTTTCTGTTTAGCTTTGGTGTCAAATTTGATAATGTAAAAAGTTAAACATACACGCATAATATAAAATAACAAATATCATGTAGGCTAATATTGTTGCAATTTTTCTTTCCAAATCAATCTGGTGCTGAAGAGCTGCTACTTTTGACCTCCATATTCATAATGACACACTGATTCATTAAAGAGAGAAAGCATGGGAGGGGAAAAAAGAGTGAGTGTGAAAGAGAAAGAGAAAGAGAGATGTGCAGCACAGAAATCAATTCCAACATTCCCACCATATTGACTTATTGACTCAAATCCACTTTCAGCAGAATATTATCTGACAAACCATAATCAGCTTGTCATGCTATTTCTTAGGCTACACATTGTATGAACATTTGTTGAAAAAAATCTTTAAATAAATTGCAATGGAGTGTGCGAAGTATGTTTAACGCCAATTTGAAGCAGAATGGGGGTTTTCATTGATCAGTCTCTGCTGAAGCGTGTGTGTGCGAGTGTGCGCGCATGTGTGTGTGTGTGTGTGTGTGTGTGCATGTGCATACGTGCAGCGATCAACCATCCCAAACGCAGCTCTCTGATTGGCTCTTCACGGTCAGCAATAGATTGATAGACAGATGTGGTTAGAAATTTGTATGTGAGTATGTTTGTCCTCTCTTATGACTTTAAAGATAAATTCCTATTATTAAAACTCACCCAGACTCATTTTTGGTGCATTTTAATAATTCACACCTGTTTACAACATTTATTTTTTCCATGTCTTCTATGTTTGTCTGAGCAAAAGTAATAGCTATGTGTTTTATATGTATGTAAATGTGTGTGTATACAAACACAATTATTCATTCATTCATTCACTCGCTCAATTCATTCATTCATTCATTCACTCACTTCAGTTCATTTATTTATTCACTCACTCACTTCATTCATTTATTCAATCACTCACTTCATTCATTTATTCA
>CAIGQV010018202.1:11792057-11802275 GCA_903798115.1 Danio jaintianensis
ACTCACTTCATTCATTTATTCAATCACTCACTTCATTCATTTATTCATTCACTCACTTCATTCATTTATTCATTCATTCACTCACTTCATTAATTAATTCAATGCATTTATTCACTCACTCACTTCATTCATTCACTCATCTATTCATTTACTCACTTCATTAATTTATTTATTCACTCGCTCACTTCATTCATTCATTCATTCACTCCATTAATTCATTTATTCATTCATTTCATTAATTCATTCATTCACTCACTTCACTCACTTCATTCATTCATTCACTTAACTCACTTCATTCACTCATTCATTCATTCATTCATCCATCCATTCATTTACTCACTTCACTCAATTCATTCATATATTTATTCACTCACTCACTCACTCACAATTTGTTTCCCATTAATCAATAATATTAATTACAAAAAGCCATTTGAGCAATAAAAAAAACATGATCTGTAGCAAAACAAATGCAGCTGAGTGTGTGGATGTTTGTGATATCTACACCAGAGCATGAGTATATTCTGTATGGCTTTTTAGTTCAAGTCAGCTCTTTCACACTGCAATCGAACAACTGTGAACTGAAAACAGACAAAAAAAAATTAAAACAACACACCCACACACACACAAAATATGAACAAGAATTCATGCAAAAACAGGAACTGGAATTAACACTGTACACATGCACACACATCTCCTGTGTGCTGACAGCAGAAGATTATAGCCCCTTAGAAGAGCTCAGATTGTTTGTCTTGTGCTGCGCTCAAACTCAAACAAAGCAGCATTGTGTCTGCACATCAGATACATTCACTGCAGTTCTATACGTACCACTGTGCTCTTATTGTGCTCTTATTGTGCTGTGTGTGTGCGGTATGGGGAGAAGTCCCAGCAGGTCACGTGACCGAATTAAACTGCATGTGTGGGTGTGCAGATATATCTCTTCAGACACCACGTGTGCAAACATCTAGTTGTGTTTACCCAGAGGAAATATTTTTAGCTCAGAGCAAAGGTCACCAGAAAATTCAGAAAAATCTAGCATCGTGATATTTTGCTACTCTGCGATATATATTGCGATATGAATACAATTTCACCACGTGACTTGAATATCTCTATTTGGAAAGAATTAATACATTCAGATTGATTGGGATAATTTTGCAGGGAAGTGCATCTGCATAAAAAATGTAATAAGCAATCTACAAGCAAAGATAAATACAAAAAATGTAATAATTTTATGGTTTTCTGAGGTATTCAGGTACAGTAATTGAATAATCACATGTAAAATAATAGTGCAGTGAGTCTTTGCTGTATAAATCATTCAATAAAATTAATCGTTATTAAACATACAAACCATATCCTGCAATGTGACTATTGCAAATCACATTGTGATATCCATGCTGAAATGATATATGGTGAAGCCCTAATATAAATATTACAAAAATTGATGATTATTTATACGTTTTAGTTTAGTTATTATACATTTTAATGTAAAGATGAAATGGTACACACTACATATAATTTTTTCACTACATCTTTCATTCTAGCATGTTGATTTGGTACTCAGTAAACATTTCAATGTCATAACTTTTAAAAACACTTGTGCTGCTAAATAGTTTTATGGAAAATAGAACATTTTAGAGCCATGGACACAAACGCTTATTCCAGTTATAAAAATAGTGTTTACTGCAAAACACAGAATGTCTTGGAATTTGGCAAATTGAAAAAATTGGCAAAAACAACTCATACATGATTGAGGGAATGAATCAATGAACAAAATGATTGCATGCATGATTGTGTTACTCAGTTTCACTTTGGTGACTTCATGTGAGGAACATTCCACTTCTATGTCACCTCATTTGCGGAAAGAAAAAACAAAAAACGTAAGAACCAACGACAACGATTTCCCAAAGAGTCAAAATTGTTAGAACATGCATGAGTCAAAAAGATTGGTTTGATTGATTCTTCAATTGGTTTGCATACATCACTCAACAACAAACAAATCACCATATGTTCAATTCGGGTTCTTAAAAAAAAAGATTTATAGCTGGGATCACCTGGCTTGGATATTTGTCTTGCGATAATGTGCAAAGACACGTTAGACTTTTAAAAATATCAAGTTCACTTTCTTAAACTTCGATTTGAGTGCTGAATTAACAAGATTTGTGCCTTGGTAAGATCTCATTTGAGCTGTGTTTGGCGAGCGTGTGGGTGTCATCCTACACTGATCTCAGACCAGCAGTGAGTCACCAAACTCAACTCAACTGATAACTGCAGTTATTACTACACCTCGCCGAGCGGCCTAGGACAAACACGCAAACTCCTCAAGCAGAGCCCACCATCAATCAGTAGATAACTAATAAATGTCACTCTCTGCAGGAGCCCCAGCCTGGCGCCTCCACACACGCTCACACATACAAACACATGCATACCACACAGACACAAGCAAACAATCACACACAAAAAGTCAGCAAACAAACCCACGCATCCCATCTCTTCTGGAGCCCAGATGCAAGTTAAGAATATTTCCTTAAAGTCTTGTGGACAAAATTAAGAGTTTTTAAACTCTAGTGTAGTGTTTTTGTTGTCCTACAGAAACAGGACGTTCAGGAAATTCAATGCAAATCATATTCACACACTGTAAAAAAAAAAATGTTATTTTGCAGAATTACAGAAATTTACTGTAAAATAACAGACACTAAATTACAGAAATTTACTGTAAAATAAGACATTAAATTACAGAAATTTTCTGCCAAATTGAATCACAGTAAATTTCTGTAACTTAACGTCCGCTATTTTACAGTGAAATTCTGTTATTTAACGCCCGTTTACGTTTTTTCCGACAGCTGGGGTGAAAAAAAACATAAAATAACAGATTTTTTTTTACAGTGCAGTATGTATGTATGGTCGATATCTTATAGTTTTTGCAATATACTGGTAAAAACAAATCCTTCAATAAAAGTCTTCCCACATTAACAAAAAGTGATTAGTTACTTTACTTTAAGAAAGTGAGTAAAACTTAATTTAACTTGAGTTAAACCCATTGACTTTACTTTTATAATTATGCACATAATTTACTTAATAATTATAAGGCAACGAGTTTACACTCTTTTTTTAAGTATAGTCAACTAATCGCCTTTACAGTGATTAAAACCTGCAATTTGCAAGTGGCTTGGTCAATGCAGTACAGCGCCACAAAAAAATCTGGTTTGTGCTAGTATAACTAAATAAATGTGCTACAGTAGCATGTGTGCGATTCAGTTTTGCATGTGTTTGAGCCTATTTACAAACACTTTGCGAATATACTTTTACTACAGCTTTACTTTACAACATCAGTCGAGTGTTCGAAATAACCTTTAGAGACCAAACATGGTTTCACATGCCAAAAAAATATTGTGGTATAAGTCACTTCCTGTAACACTTGCATTTGCTCTAAGAGATATAGCATTTCTGACCTTTTAACCAACAGTAAGCGTTGTATAGTTAAAAAGGCTTTTTTTCATTAACACGAGAAATAAACGGATGAATAAAGCAGCACCCGCACCCACAAAGTGACTAAGCTTGTGTCATTGAGTCTTTATAGTCAGCATTTCTAAAGAAAGACATTGTCCTCCTCCTCCTCCTCTCCGCCTACATACTGCACCTCACTCTGGCATGACCTGAGCCGGAGACTTGTAATTACTGGATGGATCGACTCTACTCATGTCCGTCTCACCACATCCGAGCAGATGGAGCCCAGACTTCAGGATCAGAGTGGGTTGTTTCTGAGATGCGCATCGAGTTATAGGGCTGTTTGCTGTCATATTTGCTGGAAGGATGGACATTGTTGGTCATTTAAGTGAGGTACTTGATAGAAAACAAAGAAACTAAGTTATAAGAAATGTGTATTATTTTTCAAATAGTGCTTGTGATTAAGATAGGTGATTAGGATAAGTGATTGTTTGACGGAGCAAGAACATTTTCACAGTATTTCCTATAATATTTTTTCTTCTGAAGAAAGTCTTATTTCTAGTCTGGCTGCTCTAAAAAATGTTTTAAAGTCAATATTATTAGCCCCTTTAAGATATTATTTATTTTACTGGCTACAGAACATACAGCTGTTGTTCAGTGACTTGCCTAATTAACCTACCTTGCCCATTTAACCTAATTAACATAATTAAGCCTTTAAATTGCACTTTAAGCAGAATACTAGTATCTTGCATACACATCCAGGGGTATGAATAATTTCTGGCTTAACTAATATTCATTCATTCATTCATTCATTTTCTTTTCGGCTTTATTAATCTGGGGTCGCCACAGCGGAATGAACCGCCAACTTATCCAGCATATGTTTTACGCAGCGGATGCCCTTCCAGCTGCAACCCATCACTGGGAAACACCCATACATTCCCATTCACACACATACACTACTGACAATTTAGCTTACCCAATTCACCTATAGCGCATGTCTTTGGACTTGTGGGGGAAACCGGAGCACCCGGAGGAAACCCACGCCAACACGGGGAGAACATGCAAACTCCACACAGAAATGCCAACTGACCCAGCCGAGGCTCGAACCAGCGACCTTCTTGCTGTGAGGCGACAGTGCTACCCACTGCGCCACCATGCCACCCGAGCTTAACTAATATATATATTAGTTAAGTCAGAAATTATTCATATATAGTCCAAAACTAAAACGTTAAACAAATATAAAACTTTAAACGAATTAAAGAATTTATATAGAAAAGTAAAAAATATGAAGCAAAATAAAAAACAAACCAAAAATAATTCTAAATACAACCAAAGGTTAAAAAAAACTATAATTTATAAAACAAAATTGTAAGAAAACCACAAAACAAACAAAAAAGAACAAGTCATTTTTAAAAATCTCCTAAATATATCAATAAAACAAAAAAACTATACTCCAAAAACGCTAAACACAAAGTTTAAAATGCAAAAAAACACAAAATTAGAAAAGAAAAAAGAAAAAAAAATCACATTCACAAAAAGAAAACAAATCAAAACAACACAAAAATGCATTCAAAATTCTAAATAAACAAACAAATAAATAGGTTTTAAGGATTAATCTATTGTCATCACTTCCTAGTTCTCCATCCCCAATTTCCCACAACAAACTAAGAAAAAAAATTAAGATCAAAAAGGAAATGTGTCATTCCAAAAGCAGGATTTTCCCTTATACTGCGCAATCATGCATCTGGAAGCAGCGTGAACCACAGACAGGAATAGCCTGACATGCACAACACAAGCACTGTAAAACTCTGCCTATGTGCATAATCCAGAAGGAAACTCACAGACTGTCTGAAGGAATTACGTATCAGTGGAGGGGACTCCCTCAATTTGTCACAGTGAAAGCATGCCTGTCAGTGAGTGTAGCTGGTTATTCTGGGTGATCCCCAGGCTTAGTTCATCCTGTGTGAATGGCTCAGTTTTTGGGTAAAAGACTGTCATACCTTCCTCCTGTGTCACTCGCTCCATGACTTACTCAGAGACATGAGTAAAACAGACCTTTTTTTTCACTCGGCTAAAGCCCCACACACACACTCACTCGACCCCGCTTTTTCTTTCAAGCCCATTTCCTCTGCAGATGGTGTGGGTTAATAAATAGATTGATAAAAGATGTGCTTTATTGATTCATGAAGGAAATTATGTGCAAGAGCAGCAACAATGATGAACAAACAGGCAACACGACATGCAATACATTGCAGGGCTCTGTGAAAGAAGGGGTTGTTGTTGGTCGAAGTAATAGTGTTTATGGTTATTGGCATATTAGCTTCATTGGATATTATATAGAAGATATATATTAAACATTTATCAATATAAAATCCCTAATAGAATGCACAAAAAGCAACATAGAAATTTCTAATGGTTTAGAACAACATGCAACTTCAAAGATTCTTTAAATGTACTTTCGATTAAATCTGTAAATGTTTTTTCTGGGTCCATGAATACGTCTTTAAATGTTTGATTAAAAAAATTGCATAAACAAAAATAAGTTTTGGGCTGGTCAGTATGCATTGGTGAATGTAGCAGCTATACATTGAACATCTATAAATTCATGAACACAATTTTGCTGGGAAACAGAGTTATGACAATAAGTCATTTTCAATAGTACTTAAATGTCCCATGAAGTCCTTTGAAATGTGCATTTTTATTCGACGTTTGACATAATCTCAACCAAAAAAATGAAGAGAGTGTGAAACAGTGTAGCTCCTCCCCTTTGTAAAAAACAGCTGATAGCATTTTGTTTTATCACCGCTCTGCCGGTGAGAGTGGTTGAGCTCAAGAGCATCAAATGTGAAGTGTCTTGAAGGGGAGTGGGGAAGGTCAGATACTAAAGAGCATTTGATTGGTCACGATTTGATGAGAAATTCAAGTATGAGGTGATGTAAATAAAAGTCGATCCATTTAGGCGAAAGTGACAAACTGCAAGCTTTACATGTTTATATCAGTTTTATGTCTTCTCAACGTGAATTTTGTCACTGTTTTGGTGTGCACTAGCTTATAGATATCCTAAAAACTAACAATACTGATACTGACATCTAAAAAACATGGACCTTTAATTGCATAATTGTGGGTTGTGTTTTTTGTCATGGCAGGATGCTAAAATGAATTTACCACAGCACAGCATGCTAATATAAGCTCACTTATTTAAAAAAAAATAATAATAATTCAATAAAAAATAAATACACTCATCAACAAACTTTTATTATGCTAACCAGCTAGACATCATACCCTTGGTGACATTTTAACACATACAGAAAACCAAACATTTTTCAACAAGTTTGCAAGTTTGTTAAAATGAGGAAGATCAACATATACAATTTAAAATCTGTGCTCTTTGCATTAAAATCATCTGTACTTTTCTCAGTTCTGCCAATTTTTAATGTACTGCTGCAAATTTATGGCTGCAATGTGTATCATTGTCCCCAAATCCAAAAAATACATTAAACTCTTTACTGCCGCCAAAGACTGTGTTCTTTGAGAGGCAGATGATTTGCTAAGCTCTTAATAAAAAACATGCAGATTATTTACTTTAGTCTATCTGTAGCATGCGGTCAGTTACCTCTGTCCATTACTTACGAGTCAAGCCAAAGAATCCCTGTTAATCAACTGCATACTACAGATGGGCTCCATAAACATCAAGTTGTAAATAACCCAGAATTTTCCATTAAATTACTGTTTATGCAGCTTTTAGCATCCCAGCAGTCAAACAATGTCAAGTTGTTTCCTAACCTTGTCTTGTAGTCTTAATCTAACGGTCTACGCCATCATGAGCTTCACTGAAAGTTTAGTTTAGCAGAAAATGTGGTCCTTAGGGTTCATAAAATGCAAAACAACAGCTACCGGCAATTTAAGAGACAAAGAAAAACATATAGAAGAAAATAAAATTTGTAACCTGTGGCTCATGATGATACATTGAAATTATAAGTGAAATGTCTGTGTAAGAAGTAAAAACATTACAAAATTATTACATTGTAAAATTGATAATTAAGAGTTAGCTTACCCACAGCTTGTAATTCATGGGTGTTTTCTGTTTATTTACACTGTCGAATTGCAGCATCCAGGAAAAACACAGACAATTATCTTGTTTACAGTTATGTTCATGTTTTAGCACACAGCATATCGATTTTCAATGGGTTATACAGTGTAAAATTGCTGGGTTCCACACAATCAATTTGTCTTGGGTCAACATGAAAAAATTAAGTTAACTTATCAGTTTTCACAAATTTAAGTTTACTGAACATAAAACAATTAAGTTGTCCCAAAAAAAAAAATCAGGAATTGTGTTATTTCAGCTCATTTTAAATAAGTAGTTTGAGCAAACAACAAACGTCTTTTTTTTTGTGTATTTCTGAAAAACGAAAAATATCATCCTGCACTGCACTTTTATCCTATCAACTTATCTCAAAAATGAAAATGTCCATTAACCAATAACCAATCACATAACCTGCCACAACTAGTAAAACCAATTACCAAATCATTATTTTGCCATGATGCTACATAAAACTGCAAACTTATTGCTGCATATTGTCATATAAACAACGGGAATCTGAAATGTCAGTTTTCCAGACAGATTTTGCACATGAATGTAATCAAACTTTTGTTTTGCTTCACAAGTCAAGACCTCAATATTTTACCAGGAGCTATGGGAATTGGGGGAAATGTTTTGACTATTTATGATTTTTTTCTTTCAAAGTGCTGGTAGCCATTGACATGCATTTTATGAATCACCAAGGAAAACTATTTCAAAAAATCTCCTTTAAATTCCGCCTGAACCAAAGTTGCTGAGACTTTTGAGTATTTTGAGTTATACTTCCAACTGAAACAGAATATTGAGTAGGGGGTGAGGCTTTCTTTTTGCACATCATTCACTCATGGCAAACTAATGGTATATAGGGTTGCACGATACTGGAATTCGGTACCAATTGATACTGAAATCGATACCAATCGATACTCACCGCTGTTTACTGAGAGTAACCACAGATACAGGGACACGGGAGTGTTTTAAAGCTGTGATTCATCAGTGTATTTTGTGGTTGAAGAATATTGTGGCTGAAGCTGTCAAACTGAAGTTACCAGAGAAGAACTGCCACTCCAAACTCAGAAGCAAATGCTCATACTTTCATTGAAGTTTACAAAAACTTGCACAAATTAATTGTTCATCTAAAGCATAACAATGTGTGCTAGCAGAATAAACATTGTAATTTTTGATTTCACATGGATTTTAATGTTCTACTGAAGAAAAAAGAAAGTCCGACATATCTTGTATGGCCTAAGGGTAAGCAAATGAACAGCAAACTTCCATATTTGGGTAAACTTTAAAACCATACATGATGATACAGACTTTTCAATTAAAATTTTTTTTTTGCTTTGCTGTCCTGTGTGGGTATTATGATGATTTCCTGGAGAAGATATTTTGACCATCACATCCAGAACACCACAAAGCCACATTGTTTCATTTCCTCTAACATTAGGGCATTATGAAAGCTGTATCTCTTTAACAAAACAGAAACATCCCTCTCATTTTCCTATAGCTCTGAACATCAGCAGTCTTCTCAAACATTGACCAAAATTGACATTTGTTTTGTTTTTTACTCATTTTCAGCAAGTAACCGAAATGTCAATCAGCAGAACGTTACAGTTAGTTCACAGTGACAAACAGGAAAATGAGGTTTTAGATTAGCTTTACCATGATCAGCTTTGTGAAACCAGCTACAAACACATCGCCAAAGTCAAACCAAACCAAAAAAGAAAAAGAATGACATCATAGCACGTGAAGGACACTGTTTTGCGGCCACTTCCTGTTTGAGTAGCAGATAAGAATAACACCGATACTGGCCACACTTAAAGGGTAGGAAACGTGAGAAATAATCCATTTATTCAGTTTTAGAACTATATGTTAACTAGTTCAATGATAGTTAGCACTCATTTTCAGCCTCTAGCTGGTAGCTTTACAATGTTGAGTCCAAACAAATGAGGTAAACAAAGAGAACAATATCTGTGGCCCGACAACATCCTGTTTCCTGGTGCAAACCTACAGAGCGGAGCAGATAGAGTGGTGATTGCTTCAGGAAGCAGTGGTGGGCACGGCTGTCCGATTGGCCATGAGAGGCAGAAACTTATCGCAACAGCTGGACACATTTCCCTCGCTTCCATATCAGCTGCTCTGAGAAGCATGAGACATCATGGGCTCCACACCAGACGGAGCTCATCTAAGAGTCTCCATGTTTCTTGGTGCATATCTAAGACCATATTTGTTTAAATTTATCTTCATGTTTGAGCACAGTCTAGGATTCAAGAGCACAATGAAATGAAAAGTATTAGCTTTGAGGGTACACAAAAACTTCTACAAACTTATCCATCAGACGTCCTGTTTATTTTTAGAGGGCTTTTATTCTGGAAAAACAGAACAAAAAACAATAATGACTCATTCTGCACTACATAGATTTTTGTCCAATTAACTTCTCTTTACAATGAGAATGCCCCTCCTCCTGGTGTAACCTGCCACTAGCAATACTAGTAATATCAAGGACTAGTAATATCAAAGAACAAATTGTGGTCTAAAAAAATAATTTATTTGTTGTTTATTTATTTTTAAATATACAAAATATAATATAAACTCCATAAAAAGCCAATAAGACAAAACAAAACTAATTGAAACACAAAACAAGACACAACAAAACACAAATAAAACACAACGAGAAACTCCAAAACCAAACAAACCAC
>CAIGQV010018202.1:11807415-11818833 GCA_903798115.1 Danio jaintianensis
GTGTGTGTGTGTGTGTGTGTGTGTGTGTGTGTGTGTGTGTGTGTTTGCCCTTCCTCTCGCCATGATACAATATTATCATGATACTTGTGTCACGATACAATATTATTCCAATATATTCCATTATTCAGAATTTTTATTGAAATGGATGACCTTTTTCCAACTACAAATTATATCCCCAAAAGAAATCATTTGCAGCATCTCTTTTAACTAAACAAAAGAAAATTTCAGTTTGTGTATTTCAGTTCAATTTTAATGCTGCAGACAAACTGACCAACACTTTAAGGAAACCAAAACCTGTCAGAAATGTTGTATGCAACTTTCGATGATGCCAGCTTCTTTATTTTACTAACTTACTGCAAGCTGAATGTGACCCAGCTCTCCAGAAAAAAAATCTAGGTAAAACCTAGTGTTGTGTAAAAGATTTATTTATTATTCACCCAAATAGTATAATAAACTACTGGCGATATGTTGATATGGGTGTCAGTACATCAATATAGTTTTGCCACAGTACATGCTGCAATACTATGCTCTATTGATATTTCCCCCTATCCCTACAACAAAACATTTGCACCCATGCATACATCATTATGTAACATGAATCTTGTGTTTCAGACTGGTGTGAACGTGCTTAGGACTACGTGTAGAGGCTTTATTGCAAATAATGACCAGTTTCATTCTCTTCATATGACCTCAATATATCATCAGGAGCCATGGGTATTGATTTTGTTTTGCCTGTGCATGTTTTATTGACTCTCAAAGTGTTGTTAGCCAGACCTCTTTAATGCTATTATTTGCATCTTGGATGGCCTGAGGTTTTCATGTTTAGGTGAACTATCCCTTTAAATCTTCAGTTCTTGAGAATTCCCATGCACTTACATTGTGAACAGCATAGGACACTAAATTTAGCCAGGATTTGGCAGTCTTTTCCAATTAAGGCCAACTCAAAGTTATACAGAGGTATCACCCAGATGATCTGAGGATCGCAATCGGTCCGTGACTTCCTCATTAATGAAGCTTTTTTACCACTATTAGCCGGGCACCAGATGAACCTCATCATCGCACCGACGAGCAGACGGCGGGGCAACTGAAGCGTGGTGCGGTGGGGGAGTCTGAATGTGAGCTGCACCATCTGATTGGTGGCATACTGAGGGGCGCTAATTGCGCTTTTAGCCAAACGCAGACCTCCGCTCATTAATCACAGCACTGGGCCTAGATCTGACAAGGCGGCTTAAGAGAAATAAACACAAACATGACCACAATAACAGAGGACTGACTTGCCACCTTGATTCAGGACAAATGCATTAAATGACGCAATTGAAGAAAAAGACCGGGAAAACATGAAAGGGTGACCAGAGACCCCTAATTGAGTCGAACATCTGGCTCTGTTCCACTGTTATTTGGCTGTTTGTACTTCATTGTGCATGTGTGATGGATGCAGCTGGAGAAGGCTGAGATTGGGGGTTGGAGAAGGGGACGAGGGGCCCATTTTGGTCTGCAGGATCTGAGATGAGCGGAGGATATATTTTCCTTTCATTCTTCATGTAAGGGCATTCGCTTACTCTGTAAATAACTCCAATTAACTGCAGTCAAGGGCTGACATGCCCTGCTGTGGTACATCATGTGCCATGTGCCCATGTCTGGCTGTTACTGGACATCACTGCAGTCCACAATGTGTTTCTGTTTACTTAAAAGATATAGTATGCAACTTCTGGGGCTCTAGAGGGTAATAAAAAAAACTGAATGCTTCTTGCTAAAAAACTTTGTAGCTGTAGCTACCTTTCTGATCGGACAGATTTTAAATATGAACAAAAATAAATAAATAAATTTTAAAAACGATTCAGAATAAGACAAATACTCTCATTATGTACAGTGCATCCGGAAAGTATTCATAGCGCTTCACTTTTTCCACATTTTTTTATGTAACAGCCTTATTCCAAAATGGATTAAATTCAATCATTTATTCAAAATTCTACACACATACCCCATAATGACAATGTGAAAAAAGATTTTTTGAAATTGTTGCAAATTTATTAAAAATAAAAAACCTGAAAAATCACATGTACATAAGTATTCACAGCCTTTGCCGTGAAGCTCTAAATTGAGCTCAGGTACATTCTGTTTCCACTGATCATTCTTGAGATGTTTCAGCAGCTTAATTGGAGTTCACCTGTGGTAAATTCGGTTGATTGGACATGATTTGAAAAGGCATACACCTGTCTATATAAGGTCCCAGGGTTGACAGTGCATGTCTCGAGGCACAAAGCTGGGGAAGGTTACAGAAAAATTTCTGCTGCTCTGAAAGTTCCAATGAGAACAGCGGCCTCCATCATACGTAAGTGGAAGATGTTTGAAACCACCAGGACTCTTCCTAGAGCTGGCCGGCCATCTAAGCTGAGTGATCGGGGGAGAAGGGCTTTAGTCAGGGAGGTGATCAATAACACGATGGTCACTCTGTCTGAGCTCCAGCGTTCTTCTGTGGAGAGAGGAGAACCTTACAGAAGGACAACCATCTGTGCAGCAATCCACCAATCAGGCCTGTATGGTAGAGTGGCCAGACGGAAGCCAGTCTTTAGTAAAGGGCACATAGCAGCCCGCCTGGAATTTGCCAAAAGGCGTCTGAAACAAAATTCTCTGGTCTGATGAGACAAAAATTGAACTCTTTGGAGTGAATGCCAGGCATTACGTTTGGAGAAAACCAGGCACCGCTCATCACCAGGCTAATACCATCTCTTCAGTGAAGCATGGTGGTGGCAGCATCATGCTGTCGGGATGTTTTTCAGCAGCAGGAACTGGAAGACTAGTCAGGATAGAGGGAAAGATGAATGCAGCAATGTACAGAGACATCCTGAATGAAAACCTGTTTCAGAGTGTTCTTGACCTTAGACTGGGGCAATGGTTCATCTTCCAGCAGGACAATGACCCAAAGCACACCGCCAAAATATCAATGGAGTGGCTTCACAACAACTCGGTGAATGTCCTTGATTGGCCCAGCCAAAGCCCAGACCTAAATCCTATTGAACATCTCTGGAGAGATCTGAAAATGGCTGTACACCGTCGCTTCCCATCCAACCTAATAGAGCTTGAGAGGTACTGCAAAGAGGAATGGGCAGAAATTCCCAAAGACAGGTGTGCTAAGCTTGTGGCATCATATTGAAAAACACTTGAGGCTGTAATTGCTGCCAAAGGTGCATCAACAAAGTATTGAGCAAAGGCTGTGAATACTTATGTACATGTGATTTTTCAGGTTTTTTATTTTTAATAAATTTGCAACAATTTCAAAAAATCTTTTTTCACATTGTCATTATGGGGTATGTGTGTAGAATTTTAAGTAAATAAATGAATTTAATCCATTTTGGAATAAGGCTGTAACATAAAGAAATGTGGAAAAAGTGAAGCACTATAAATACTTTCCAGATGCACTGTACTCATTCATTAATTAAATTGCTAATTTTGAACAAAAAAAACAAAAAAAAGTACACACAGAAGCTTTATTTGACGTATGAGGCAAGTATGAGTTAAGTAACCTTAATATCATTCAATATAGTAAAAATATATTTGCATTCCTTAATGAAAATATCATTTTATTAATCAAATGCATTAAATGGCACCAATGGCTTTCATTATTGAACAAAACAAAACAAAACAAAAAATCAGAGCAAGAGTCTGAAAGATAAAGCAATTATTAATTTAGATGAGAGAAATAATCTGCAGCATAATGAAATATGTTTTGGTCCAGAATATACATTTTCCTCAACCACCAATAATGAAGCTATCATATAATCAGTTCCTCCTTTTCTACAAAAGTACTGAACATCAAATTCTGCTTGCACAGTAAAAACATTCAAGTTAACCTTTTAAGAGATGCTCTCTGCGATGTGCTTACTCAAGGTCAAAGGAAATAAAGCAGGCCTGTCTCTCAGTTCTCCTACCAAGCAGTTTCAAATCCACAACTCTGTTTCCATCAAAGTCTGCACTTTCACTTCAGCTTTTCATCAGTGACTCGGATGGCATCTTGAGATAGCGCTACACCACTGACCTTTTCCATCAAATCTGCAATTACGTTCAGTTTGTTTCAGCATAGCATTCAGTCCAAATGAAGTTCCTGCAGCCTCCTGAACTTTACCATGTTGATCCTTTCATGTTTACTCACAGCAGATGGAAACGGGCTCCAAAAGAACAACCGGAGCATTGTGTTTATCTATAGTGAGTGCTTTGAAACATCTGCGTGGAGACTGCAATAGTAGCTTGTGGTCGGACGTGAATTAAAAAAAGGTTTTTGGGTGAGGGCAGTAAACATCCTGTGCTTTAAGGAAATAAAACATTCACATCATGCTGTGAACACCTACATGAATTTAAAAGTGCAAGAGGTGTCAAAGTGCAAACTGGGGAAAAATTCACTTTTTTGCACATTTGCAGAAAAGAAAAACTCGAATGTTCTGGAGCCGTTAATCAGCTTTAAGCCAAGCGAGTTTATAAAGGAGATTTTAAACATACGGCACCCAGTTGTGAGCCAGTGCAGTGTATTACCTTTCTCAGAGGGGAATGAAGAGCTCTTGAAGAGCTTAAAAAAGCAGTTTTTGGAAGTGAACGTGCTGGAAAAAGTAGAGGAACACACACAAAGCCTACCAATAGTCAAAAAAGTAATGACCTGGCAGAAAACAACTAATATATTGTTCATAAAATCATGTATGTATGTATTATTAGCCCTCCTGTAAATATGCCTAATAATTTTTCTAATATTTCACAAGTGCTGTTTAACAGAGAGAAGATTTCTTCAACACATTTTAAAGATAAAGGTTTCTTTTGTCTTTGCCATTATGACAATAAATAATATTTTACTAGTTGTTTTGATACAAATATTTAGCTTTAAAGTGCAATTTAAAGGCTAAACTAGGTTAACTAGTTTAACTAGGCAAGTCATTAAAAACAGTGGTTTGATCTGCAGACAATCAAAAACAATAATCTCTTGAGGGGGCTAACAATATTGACATTTAAAATAATTCTAATTAATTATTTTTATTATTATTAATTAAGATGTAAAATTATTACAAAAAATATATTAAAAAAAATTAAAAACTGCTTTTAGTCCAGCCAAACTAAATTAAAATAAGAAAATATATAGAATATTATAGAAAATACTGTAAAAATAATCCTTGCCCTGTTAAACATCAACTGAGGAAATTGTTTTTAAAATAATTACAATTTCAGAGGAGGGCCTCCGAAATCTAAAATGAATAAATATATATTATTATTTTTTTATTATTATTATTATTTTATTATTATTATTATACAACATTACATTGCACAATATACTTAATATATTTTATAAATAAATAAATAAATATATATAGAGAGTTCGAGTTGAAGTTCTTCTATGTTGTTGACAACAGATTTACATAATTGCAAACTTTGGAAAATGTTGGACACATTACATTTTAAAATTAACATTACAAGTGACTCAAAATTACAGTTCTTGTAGGAATGGAGTTCAAGTGGGTCATTTACTGTGGACCAAGATGCTCTGAGACACTGAAAACACTTTTAGCATGTAAATGAAGTTTCACATGCTCGCCATTGCCGATTTGTACTATTTTTACTCCGCATGTACATTTGCCATTTGACAAGAATTCATTTTAGGCTCTGAAAACAGGGTTAAGAAAAAGCATACAGTAAATGCACAATGTGATTTCACAGTCGGTGTGAATGCAAAACATCTCCTTGGACAGTCCCCGCTGTCTGTGGCCTCCTTAAAGGCCAAACCTCATATATATTTTCTTCAGCGAGTATGTGTCTATCTCTGCTGACAGCATTCTCACTCTCATCTGCTAACACCTCAAAGCCACAGGAACATTAAAACATCTGCCAATCTTCTCTTGATGCATGACGACTGAGAAGCAAACACACGTCAATGAGGCCAAGTCTGAGGCTTCAGCAAAGTTCAGCATCTACTGCACAGCTCCATGCTTCTCTCCACAATACCATTCATCTCTGTCACCAAAGAAGACACTGCTGAGATTAAAGCAACACTGCAAGGTTTAAGACTGCCACCTCAGCTGAGCTTGCCAACCTTCTCGAGATTCAATACATCCGGCACATTCATCTCTGTTCCAGATCACCATCCTGTCCACCTCTTAACATCAATACTAATAGATAGTAATGCATTTAGATCTTTCCAGTAAGAGCAGAAAGTCAGAACATCAGCAGTCCTCTTGTAGTCGTCAAACAGGGTTGACAGTGGCAAAAGAACAGTAACACATTCTGAAGATGAGCGTCTGTATCATCAGCCTGCCATACTTTATTATTTAATAATTATAAATGTTTAAGGTAATAAAAGAAAGAAAGAACAGATTTTTTTTTGCACTATTCAATTACTTATTTTATTTTCATTTATCTATAATAAATAGAATTACTAAATTATAATATAAAACGTATTATATATAATTAATTTTATAATTTAAATTAATATAAACTAGATAAATAACAACATAACTTATGTGACACGTTACAGCAACAGACTGACATGGAAAAATAAAATATTTTACTTATATTTTATTCCAAATATAAAAACATATCTATTGCAATTAATTAAATATTGCATTAGGTGCCAATTTCGTATATTTAACTATGTGTCAAATTTACTAATATGCTATTTTCCAAGTGATGCAATAAAGCATTCTTCATATATGCCATATAAATTACATATACAGTGCTCAGCATAATTGAGTACACCCCATTTTGAAAATGAATATTTTTATCCATTGGTGCATTTAAACAAACAGATTTATTAAACAGATATATTTATTAAAATAATATTTTAGTCACAAAACATATTTAGAAATTGAAAGATAATACAATTAAATTCAAGCAAAATATTGCAAAAATAAAAAAATAAAAATACAACCTACAAAATTTCAACTAAATTTTTTTGCTTCTCTTGATTTTTCCTTTTTTTAATTTGTATTTAATATTTTTCTATAACATATAAATTTGGGTGTACTAGTTTTTGGACCGTTATCGTAAGTTATTTTGTTAGATAAGCTCCATATTTGGCTTCAGTACTGACTAATCTAATGTATATACACAAATATAATATTGTATAGCTTCCTATTAAAAATATGAATTTAAAAGATAGATTTGTGAGGGGTGTACTTGTATAGTACACTGTACACTGAGCACTGTACATATGTATCAAAATTATGAAACTGAGTTTCATTGAAAACTGCTAATGGCTTTCTGAAAATTTGTCATCAAATTACACTGAAAAAAAATTATCCATTGGATTTACTAAAAAATTTTAAGGTTAGTGGTTGCAAAGAATGTATATGGGCTGAATTTAAACAAACAAATTAAATTTACTAACTTAATGAATTAATTGTTTGCAACCACTTACCTTAAAAACAATTAGTAAATCCAATGAATCATTTTTCAGTGTATGTAAAAATAAAAATAGTAACGTTTTTTCTGTGCATATTTGCAGACATCTGAAGCTGGAGTAAACTCTGAAACACACTAAAACTACACGTTTAAAGTTGTTTGGGGACTCCTCCACAGACTGTCTAAAGTTGCATGGCAGAGATGATATTTATGGCAGGAGGGTGCTGGGGAGAGAGAGACAGAAAGAGAGAGTCTCATTGTTGGTCTCAGGAGCTGCAGTATAATTACTAAAGCACATGCGGGGCCTCAGTGAAGATGCCTGGCTGCAGGCCTGGGACCAGCTCTCTGTACTGATGTCTCCCCGCAGCCCTACTGCACTGTGAATGAACTCGCTTTTCCACGGGCCTCTTTCTCCTGTTTCCCTGCTGTCTTACTGCCTCTTCTATCCTTTCTGCACATCTCATTCAGTGGGCTCAATATCAAGGAATGATTCTTTTGCTGACTTGAGTTCTGCTAACTTGAGATAAATACTATATGCTTCAGAGACATGTTAGTAAATTATAAGAAATATTTAGAAATTTACATATTTGTTGCTTTGCACCAAAATGACACATACATATATATATAAATGAAAAATGAAAAATTTATGCAAGCCAAAGATAAAAGTGTTTTGCATCCAAAAATGTTTTGCCCTATACATTATGGTTGCATTTTTTTGTGGAAAACAAACATACTTTAATGATTTAGAGAGGAAACACCAATTAAAATGTGATTTAACAATATACCAAAATTCTTGCCAGACCACTAGGTTATACCCATTTGTCAGCAATACATTTTTACTCATTTAAATTGTAATCAAATTCAGTGTGATTACCTATTCTTTCATATATTTAGAAAAAACTAGAAAGAATCAGAACAAGTTTATTGTTTCTTTTTTTACCTAAACATCTGTATGACATATTGAATAACAATAGAACATTAGAAATAGAACACTAGAACAATAGAAAGTGGACACACTTTACTTGCATTCAGTATGCTTTTTATGTACATTTATTTCATATGAATCCCAAAATTGGACCATCTCGTCTTTGTCTCAGGCACATGAGAAAATGATATATTGTAATTGACACATTTACTTCAAAACAATATTTTGATCGTACTGATCATCAATGCTTTTCTGATGCTTTTCAATACCAATTCCAGCAACAAAACCTCCTCTATGAGATGAAGCTAGATAGTGTTACCCTGCCAGCATATTTAAATGAGCAAAAAAAAAAGCATCACTTTGCAAGCCACAAAAACAAGTATGCATGATCAAGTATAATTTACCACAACAGACCACACTAATGTCAGCTCCATCAACCAGCATAAGCCTTGCACTCATCTCAATTTCATCTCCTTTTGTTCTTCCTCCCTTCCTCTGTCTGCAATCTCCAAAAGGACATGTTACAACCTGACCCCTGTCCCTTCCTTTGTGTGGGACAGGGACCCAAAGGCTGGAAGGCAAGCAGAGGCTCTCTTCTCCCCTGAGATTTAAGTCAGAATGACACAGCAGACGTGGACGGGCTGTCAGCTGATATCCCTGCTCCTGTCCAAAGCCAGTGACACCACTTCTACAACGTGTCAGGACGACCTGTCAGTTGGCGTCCGTGGGCTAAACCAAATGCAGCTTTACCTCTCCATCGCCCCCCTCCAAAAAATAAACTTCCATCTCAATCATCTCAGCCCTGCAGGATCTGGTTATACTGGGATCGAAAGCATTACTAAAATTAAACTTTTCTGCCAAAATCCCAAGCCAGAGTTGCCAATCAAAAGCGCTGGGATATAAACCAGCAGCTGAAACGCTATTATTTTCTGGCGGTATCAAACTGTGTGCAGTATTTACCCAAATAGTCGGTGGCTTAAATGCAGTTTAATTGATGTGAGGCTACGCTCTAAACCAGATGCTTGGGTATGTTACGCTTGGCTGTCAGTAAAACAGAATGCTAAGATTTTCCTCTTTAGTCAAGGCCCGTGTTTCATGTCTGAGCTCTAATGGCCCCCAGGGAGAGTATTCTGCATGTGTCAGCTTATGCTCGAGACACACTTGCTCTGTTAGTAATCTCACTTTGTTCTCACCCTAAACAGAGTCTCTACGGCCCACCAAGGGGTTTGATCAGTCAGCCTCTTTCATTAGGGCTTCTGCTCTTGATCACAGTTACAATCAGCCATGACAAAAGTCTCAAATATCTCAAGTCATCTTATATCCTGATAATGATATATATCACAATACAATTCCATTTCAGTAAACTCAATCAATTAATACTGTATATATATAGTATTATATATAATTATTAGTATTATATATATATATTTACTATTATATATATTATATATACACACAGTAGCCAACATTTGAAGTGGATCAAAAAAGTTTTTTTAAATTCTCCCAATATAAGAATGGGTGTTGTTGAATAGTTTTAGTTTAGAACTTTGATGAAAGGTTTCACTTCAAATGTTGACTACTGTATATTGACTCATTTAAAACATTTTAAAGTATATACACTCAGAAATCTGCTCATTCGTTTGTGATCATATTAGCAAATATTTTATTAAAAGTGAAGAAATATAAAATAAATATTAATAAAATATAAAACACTTTTCAAAAATGAATGATTACAGGTTCAATGTAAAAATAATAAATATTGTAAAATAAAAAGCTAAATGTAAACATTGTATTTTCAAGATTGCAACTTTCTCACGATGAAGTTATTTATGTTTGTCTGCATCCCCAAAAATCTCATGCATTATTGCGCTCATACAAATTATGAAAAAGTATGTAACTAAATAAACAATAGAGCACAATATGACTTTTATTCATACGATATATACAATATATATCGACATATTGCACAGCCCTAGACTGGAGCTGACATGAAGCACCAGAGGAAATTTAACAAACAGACCATTCATGTGACCTGACCTCTCCAATGTCTGCATCTGTCCGGCAAAACGTTCAAAGGGCAACAGATCAGTGTCAAACAGAAAAGGCGTACAAGTTATGAGACTGAGAACCATGATAGCGCTTGAAAATGACCTTAAGAACATCTGCTGGTGCTAAAACAGACATCTCATGCATGATCCACGTTCAGCACAAAATTATATCTCTGCTCTATTGCTTTCAATTTACAATGGACAAAAACAGACTTTTTTTTACAAGTGCTGACCAGAAGAGTGAAATAAAAAGCATCCTACCTGTCTTGTGACTGCTCTTCGTACATTCTCTCCTTGGCTTCCTTAAAGAGGCGAATTGCTCTTTTGGATTTCTTCATCAGGCTGTCGATGTACACTTTGAAATAGTCATTCTCGCTCAGCTGGGTGAGTCTCTGGTTCTCCTCGTATTTGCACAGAATCAGTCGAAGGTGCTGGTATGTGTCGGGTAAAATATCCAGGATGTATGGAGGGCTGTTCTTCAGCTGTAGTCTGGGGTTCTGACATAACCTCACCTAAAATACATAAATAAATATTTGAAAAAAGAAATCTACATTTCTTCAATGAGAGAAAACAACACAGCAATTCTTCCTGAAAAATTATGAAAGGAAAACATTTTAAAGTTAAGTGATATTTCTGACATATCTTTATTCAATATTTGTGGAGTAGCTGATGGTTGACGAATGGGTTAATATTAGTTTGGTAAATTATATTTTAAAACTTGCATAAATAAAAGTATGTATGAAGGACGTAAGTGCTTCCTCTGCTCTCTCGCCCTGAGTGACTTTTCCATATATGGAACTTTTGCATAAATGCATTTATTTAATTATTTTATGATTGACATTTGCAGCAAACATACTTCTGGGATAATTGTCTATATAATCAAGAAATGTCAGACAGACCAACAGACAGACTGATAGACAGACAGACAGAATTCATTTTTGTTAGTTATGATATTTATATATATAGGTCCTTATCTATAAGTCCTTAGGTTAATAGATAAATTAATATTATATACATGGACGATAGATAGATAGATAGATAGATAGATAGATAGATAGATAGATAGATAGA
>CAIGQV010018202.1:11818843-11852240 GCA_903798115.1 Danio jaintianensis
AGATAGATAGATAGATAGATAGATAGATAGATAGATAGATAGATAGAAGACTAGCTTGGTTGATTTCAGCTAACAACAAACTCCTCGGTCTTGTCGCCACTCAGTAAACAGTTTGCTACAATATATCAAACAAACGCTTCCAAACAAGCGACTTCGTGGAAAAGTCTCTCAGAGCGGGAGAGCAGAGGAAGCACTGTTGCGTCATCGCCAGGAAGATTGTAAACACACACTTACCACTTTGTCCATGAGTTTCCATGTCTTCTCTACGGTCCGGCGGTCCGCGGCCGCTTGCTTTGGGGGTCCGACAGCGTCCTGGATGGCGTCAATAATGCCTAAAATACGGCCTTTCCGATTGTTAGGTGGGCGTCCACTGAGAGCAGTTGCCATTTTCTGCACACTATAACACACAGAAATGTTTCTGATGGCAACAAACACATGTGTGCAGATGTGTGACAGTACAAATGAACTGTAACCTAGCCTAACTGAAACCCTTTTTATAGCAGTTCAACGATTAGTAGCCTACCAAGAGAACGATCTGCACCAAGAGAAATGATTGCACTTTGCAACTGTAAGGCTACAATGCATATGTTTGAGGCCATTTTAAACTTACAATGTGGTATATTTAATATTTAAAAGGTCTGATATTAATGTATAAAAACAGATTTGTCCGTCTCATAAATAAATCACGATCACCATACTTCACAAATCTCCAAAACCCTATTTTTGAATAAGTAACTAACTGAACAACATTATAAAAGTTTGTTTTTGTTTAACTTTTAACTTAGAAGAAAAAGCATGCAGTTTGATCCAGTTCGCTGGGCTGTCTCTATAAAGTAGAGTTTTTGTGCCCTGCAATGGAACTGAGAATAATTTGTTACTAAACGATTATTAAAGCACCAAAACATAATGCAACAAAATGCGTTGTAATAAGAAACAGCTGATCTTCGAAGACTATGACAACTCATCAGACACAGCCAAAAATCTTACAATCACTGTAAAATGCGGCAAATTGCTCTTTTGTATCATCTATAAACTCCAGACTTACTGCGGCAAAAGGAAAACAGTGTAGCTGCCAAGACAGGGAATGTCAGAGTTCCTGAGTTGAAGCTTTAGGGAGGTCCCCACAACAAATTACAACAAAGGCAACAAAAACACAACGCCAATGCCAGGAAACTGTTACATCTCTGCCCAGATGTTCAGAAACTAGAAGCGGCTGTTTCGTATCCTCTCTCAGAAACCGCTTAAACGCAGTACAATCCCGCTTTTCTCGCTGTCTGATATGGTCGTGACACTGCTCGGTTAAAAATCAGTACTGGAACAAGAAAGCAGCGAAGGCAACAGGGAGGAGCCGAGTGGGCGGAGCCGATGAAGCAATCGCTCTCCAGTGGCCAATCAGAGGGCGAGAGCGCTCTCAGAGGTGACGGAGTTCTCCAGTCGCCAATTACAGTGGAGACTTTAAGTGCATACTTAATATTTCCGTAAATGAAGAGGCAATGAAATCGTGCAAAGCGCTTTGTAGGTTGTTCCAGTTATGCAAATTGTACATTCACGACTGAATGTACTTTCTCCGATGGAACAAGTAATATGGCAAGCCCAACTAACATTAATGGTTAGCCTACCTAAAATCTTGAGTGTCAGATTTAGTTTTTTTATTACTAATAATCCCATAGTATCTATTTTTGTTTTCATTTTTAGTAGTACTTTTTAATGGTTACTTACAAGTATTTTGATAACAAGCTGTTGTTAACTTTCATGTCCATTAGGTATGACTACTTATTTGTCATCACTGTGTAACTGTCCCATTGTTTCTGGTAATTAAGTAATTATAACAATATAACAACAGGCATTTGCTAAAACAGACCCTATTGTAGGCAAGGGTGTGTTCACACTTGTATTATAAATTAATATTTTAAAAGACACTTTCTTAAACTGTAGTTTCAAATGTTGTTGGAGTGGAAATCAACATCGGATAATGTAATTTAATAGTGTAAATAACAGGAAAATCACAATAAAGTGAAAGTTAACAGGTACGTAATTCATTCATTTTCCTTCGGCTTAGTCCCTTTATTCACCACAGTGGAATGAACCACCAACTATTCCAGCATATGTTTTACATAGCGGATGACCTTCCAGCTGCAACCCAGTACTGAGAAACATCCAGGGGCGTAGCAACCGGGGGGGACGGGGGGGGATACGTCCCCCTCACTTTCTATCTAACAGACCATTTAGAAACAGGTGATTAATAATTATATGAACGTAAACTTTTGGATCTCATTCAGCTGTCCCCCCCACTTTTAAAATGTCTGCTACGCCCCTGGAAACATCCATACACACTCATTCACTACAGCCAATTTAGTTTATTTAATTCACCTGTACCGCATGTCTTTGGACTGTGGGGAAAACCGGAGCACCCGAAGGAAACCCACGCCAAGACGGGAAGAACATGCAAACTCCACAGAGAAATGCCAACTGACCCGGACTCGAACCAGCGACCTTTTTGCTGTGTGGCGACAGTGTTAATCACTGAGCCACCGTTAATATAAACAATTATATAATTAATGTAATCACAATTAATCAAACAGATAATTTCTTATAGTGTAATAAATCAATCCTAATACCAAAGAATAGCTAACAGCGATAACTGGAATAGTACTAAGAAGTGCTGTAGATAATTCATATCCAATCTTTAGATAAACATACAATTAATTAAAAAATTGTTACTTGTAACACTGGATCTGTTAAACTGGAAAAGTGATGATTATCAGTAGGATTTAATAAATAAAAAAATTTAAAAAGTAGACTACTAGTAATATAAAAACAGATAGGTCAACTACAGTAGTTAGAAATATGAAGACTAAATGTTTAAATGGCTTTCCACACAGGTCCGTTGTTTAGGTGCCCTAAAACCACGTGGGCCATTGGCGGAACATTTTGTCTTGGTCCTTTAATAAGGAATGTCTCGATTTTCCTCTACTGTTTATTCTGTCCTTCTCTTTTTGAACTTCATTTAATCTTAATGACATTAGCTGAGTATTCACAGTCATGGAAATCATTGAAAGAGCAGTGGTTGCAACATTTTTTTTTTTTTTTTTTAGGCCTGGCAAATTCAATTTAACCCAATATTTTTGGTAGGTGAAGACTTTTTTTTTGTTTTTTTCACGCTTTAAATGATTTTTTTGATAGCACTCCATAGCATTAAAGCCACAATAAAATATGGTAAAACATTAAAATGAGGTTGTAATAATGTTAGTTAATGTATTTACGAACATGAACAGAACATTCATTACCATGTTAATTCATCTTTGTTAACGTTAGTTACTGGAAATATAGTTGCTCATTGTTACTTCATGTTAACTCACAACACATCAACTAATGTTAACAAGCATGAATTTGGATTTTAATAATGCATTAGTAAGCCTAAATGTTGAACTATGATTAATAAATGATGTACAAGTATTCATCATCATTAGTTCATGTTAGTGAATATATATTCATTTACATTTACTAATAAAAGCCTATTGCAAAGTGTGACCAAAATACTATAGTATCATTCATTAATTTTCCTTCGGGTTAGTCCCTTATATATCAAGGGTCACCACAGCGGAATGAACCACGAAATATTATAGTAATGTATAGTAAATACTATAGTGTTTTTGTTTTCATACTATATTAAAGTGTATTATATTATAGTATTTACAACTTTTTGTTAATGAATGCTACTGATACTGATACTGTAATACTGAACTGAAATACTGTAATATGCTTTACTACAGTAAACTATGGGGTACTGTACTTTATTGTTGTAAAAATCTTATTTCATGGGGATGGGTACTTATGTATTACCATAGCAACTTACCAAAACAGATTAATTATAGTATGTAAGTATAGTATGGTAATACTATGGATCACAATAGTATTTACTATACATTGGTATAGTATTTTTTTTTTATGTGAATGAATAATAATGTTAATCATTGGCTTTCAGTTTATGATCATATTCACAGTTATACATTGCATCCTATTTTTGTTATTCATCCCTTTAAACGTCTAAACAGGAAACTCACCGTGAAACTTTACGGTTACAAGAATGAGTGAGTCTCCACCCGACCGATGTGAAACTGTGAGGTCAAACCACTACAAAACACGGTATAAGCAGCACTCGACAGGGAAACAGGAAGCACCCAAAAACAATGAAACATCTTTGCACCTGAAGATACACCAGAAAATGCTCTACTAGTAAAATGCTTTACTGTATACAGAGGTGATACAACACAATCTGACAATGTTGCAATCATTAACATAAATCAGAAATTGGAGACGTGACTCATTCAAGCAAGAAATAAGATGCGGGACTGTGTGAATGTGTCAAGAAAACGCTCAGACATGTTCCGATTCAATGAAACTATTTAAGTGGTTTACACATCCCTTGTATGTTTTTTTCAGAAATCAGAGAGGGAAATTCTGTGATTTTCGAGTGAAATGCTTGAGTGAAGAGTTAAAAAATAATTTAATTTGATAAAACAGACATTTAAAAAGTTGTCCTCGTCTGCACTAAAGCACCATGGAGTATGTTTGTAATGAGAATGGGGGTCCCTGGGGCCACGACCAGGAGGTCACACGATACGACACAGCAGCGCTTATTAAAGCACAGCGCTCTCAGATTCACTTCAACGACACCACACATACACACACACAGGATATGTGATCCAGTGGCTCCTGATGGGCATATCTTTCAGCAAAGAAAAAAACAGCAGTAGCAGAGAAAAGAGCAATAGAAGTGCGCAAGATGAACAATCGTGTAATTACAGTGGCTGATAATGACTTTTTCCTCTATGCTTCAATTCTCTTTGCATTATGGTCTGTTTGACAGAAAGATATAAACCTTTAATATATAAGGTTAATATGTATTATAGTTATTATTAATACTCCTCAGATGTTTTCCCATTGTGTGTGTGTGTGTGTGTGTGTGTGTGTGTGTGTGTGTGTGTGTGTGTGTGTGTGTGTGTGTGTGTGTGTGTGTGTGTGTGTGCGTGTGTGTGTGTTTAAATATATGTTAAATTGAGGTCCCCACAGGTAAACATGCTCATAAATGATACAAAATTAGGTATTTTGAAAATTGTAAAAAGCAGATTTTGTATGTGTTTAATAATATAATATTTACATAGAAATAATCATATTTTAACTTTGCCTTTTATATGATGTGATATAAAATCTTAACACTAACTCAAGTATGAATTGTATGGCTAAGTATTAACATACATGCAAAAGTTGTTTATGATTTATTATGATTTGTATAAATGTGTGTGTACACTATGTACATAAATCTTCTTAGTATGACATTACAGGATGTAAAACTATTGTCAAGCGATGGGTGACAGGTCAGAATAACTGATTTCCTGTCAAAAGTACGTGCTGGTCAGCATAATAACTTGCCTCTCTGGTAGAATGTGACCCTGCTTTCGATTTCCCTTTTCCTGACCTGTGGAGGTCAAGTATGTGATAATAGCTAAGAGAGGAGGAGACAAAAGGGCCCAGAGTAGTTTCTGGCAAGTCTAAAACCCCAACACTGAGTTGAAGTGACACACAGTGAGCAAAAACATGCATCAGTCAAATTTTGAAATTTGGGGACCTTTTTACCTTTTCAAACCTTTTCACCTTTTATTTCTGTCTAATGAAAAGAAAACTCCTAAAATTCACTTTTAAGTGTTACTTTTATTTAGTCTTATTCAAAAAGTCTGTAGGTTTCAATTACAATACATATTTTTAAAGACAGTTTTCTAAAAAAATATATAATTTAAAATATACAGTATTTTTAGGGGTTTTTCACCATATAGGACTGAGACGGGAGATGAGACAGGAATAGATAGGGAGCAGAGGGGGGGGGAGGCTTTTAGTGATATTTTAGTAATTTTGGTGTGATAAAAGACATTTCCAAAATCCCAATCAGTCAACAATATCCTTGACTCTAGTAACATGTTGTTAAAAAACAAACAAAAATAAAACAATGACATCAAGTGTTCCGACTTTTGTGCTAGAAATCTATGCAAATTAACACATAAAAAATAAAGCATCATTTTCATATTTGTCATCTGACATATTGACTAATATTTTACAAGACTTGTAATACAAAAAATATTTTCGATTCTTAATGTGACAAATAAATTGCACTTGCAGTCTTTTGTCTTAAACCATTAATAAAAACACACAAACACAAACTAACAATCAACAGCTCAACAGTTCACAAATTGCATCTCTCGCAACCAAAATAATGAGATAAATTGCAGCGTGTGCAGAGTGGCTTTGGCACTATAAGCTGACTGAAGTGATGAAAAATATCATTGCATGTTTCTGAGTCATTATTCCTCTGTTATGACTAAGCACACTTCTATATTGGAGAGCAATATGTCTTTCAGGATCTCTGTGGCCTGTCAAACGTGACAGTGACTGATTGTATTGTACACAACAGGCTTTGCAATGGAGGTGTGGGGGTTGACAGTAAAATGTCCAGATGATCAGGATTGGTGTGTCTCACTGTTTCGATAACAATATTGTTTTTGGCAACAGGGCGCATTGATTGCATTAAGTGTTGCGAGCAAATTCCTTGGAAATTTGCTGAGATGTAAAATCATCAAACTCTGCTGCCTTTAGACTTCTGAATGTCACATTTAGCAGCTTTCCATAAAGGAAGTCGAGTTAATTCAATTATTGAGTTATCATGTGTGCCAGTGCGTGGTCAGGAAATGTAAAAGGCCTTATTGTAGCCACAGGAACGACCGAGGGGCATTTCACTTCAGAGCGGCCTGATAGAAGACTTTATTATGTCTGTGCTTGACTTATCTGTGCGAGCTTAACGTCTGGTGCCTTTATCTCTGCAGACAATAATATACTTTATGTTATATATATTATATATATGTATATATATATATATACATACTTACTTTATACCTAAAACAAACTAAGTGAAATGTACATGCACTCAAGTTGATGTATTAGACAATACATAAATTACTAAAATATTGTGTTTAATGTTGTTTTTAGCAGAAACTCTACCTACAAAAATGTTTATTTGCATCAAAAATGTGTTAAAATATATTTTATGCAATTATTTTCAGTAGAATTATACTCAGCACTAGCTATACTTGAATGAAAGTTACTAAAATATAATTGTAAATGTAAGCTTACAGTCTAAAAAAACTGTAAATAATATTAACAGATACAACATGCAGTGGCCAGTTGGCATTTCTGTGTGGAGTTTACATGTTCTCCCTGTGTTTGCGTGGGTTTCCTCTGGATGCTCCGGTTTCCCCCACAGTCCAAAGACACGCAAGATAGTTGAATTGAATAAACTAAATTGTCCGTAGTGTATGAGTGTGTGTGTATGTGTGTGTGAATGAGTTTGTATAGGTGTTTCCCAATACTGGGTTGCAGCTGGAAGGGCATTCGATGCGTAAAACATATGCTGGAATAGTTGGCGGTTCATTCCGCTGTGGCGACCTCTGAAATAGAGACTAAGCCGAAGGAAAATGAATATTTTCAGTAGCATTATACTCAGCACTAGCTATATACTTGAATGAAAGTTACTAAAATATAATTGTAAATGTAAGCTTACAGTCTATAAAAACTGTAAGTAATATTAACAGATACAACATGCAGTTTAAAATTTATCGGTAAATCAGTGTGGAAATTAACATTAGACTAAAAAAATGTACATAAAATAAAGATAAGAGAATGACGTATGTTTTGTTTTACTTCTTTCTTCAGATTTTCACATAATTCAATGTGCTTGCCATTTCTTCAAGTATTTGTGAACTTTACTAGCAATTTCTCAATATCTCAAGTATATCCTACAGCACTGTAAGTTAATTAAGTTAATCTTATGTACAGTTGTTCGATAATGTTATCAAATCAAACCTTACTGTAAACATGGTCAAGGCCCCTGCAGCAAAAACACTGCAGCAAAAACACTATGTCCCTTTAGTTGGCTTCACTAGTTCAAGATTGTCTACATGCAGGCCCAGCCTGGTCCCTAGCAGCTGCTATTTAGCATAAAGTATGTCGGAGCAGCTTGAACCAGCAAATATGTTTTAAAACATTAAAGAGATTTACCCAAAAATATTTAAAAAATCTGTCATCATTTACTCGCCCTTCAGTTGTTTCAAATCAAATTGTTTCTTGCATCTGTTGGACTAAATTCTGGATGTCAATGGCTACCAGTTTCCACTTCCAAATATCTTATTTTGTGTTCAACAGAAGAAAGAATCTCATGAAGTTTTGGAACCACTTGAGGATGAATAAATGTTGAGTATAGTTTTACACTCAAAAAAGACATTTGCTGTTTGTTCAAACTACTCATTTAAATTGAGCTGAAGCAACACATTTTGGGGGGGGGGACAACTTAATTTTGTTATGTTCAATCCACTTAAATTTGTAAAAACTAATAAGTTAACTTAATTGTTGTCCCAACACAAATCGATTGTGTGGAACCCAGCATTATCTGTACAGTGTACAGTCATGGCCAAAAGTTTTGAGAATGACACAAATATTCGTTTTCACAAAGTTTGCTGCTAAACTGCTTTTAGATCTTTGTTTCAGTTGTTTCTGTGATGTACTGAAATATAATTACAAGCACTTCATACGTTTCAAAGGCTTTTATCGACAATCACATGACATTTATGCAAAGAGTCAGTATTTGCAGTGTTGGCCCTTCTTTTTCAGGACCTCTGCAATTCGACTGGGCATGCTCTCAATCAACTTCTGGGCCAAATTCTGACTGATAGCAACCCATTCTTTCATAATCACTTCTTGGAGTTTGTCAGAATTTGTGGGTTTTTGTTTGTCCACCCGCCTCTTGAGGATTGACCACAAGTTCTCAATGGGATTAAGATCTGGGGAGTTTCCAGGCCATGGACCTAAAATTTCAACGTTTTGGTGCCCGAGCCACTTAGATATAACTTTTGCCTTATGGCACGGTGCTCCATCGTGCTGGAAAATGCATTGTTCTTCACCAAACTGTTGTTCGATTGTTGGAAGAAGTTGCTGTTGGAGGGTGTTTTGGTACCATTCTTTATTCATGGCTGTGTTTTTGGGCAAAATTGTGAGTGAGCCCACTCCCTGGGATGAGAAGCAACCCCACACATGAATGGTCTCAGGATGCTTTACTGTTGGAATGACACAGGACTGATGGTAGCGCTCACCTTTTCTTCTCCGGACAAGCCTTTTTCCAGATGCCCCAAACAATCGGAAAGGGGCTTCATCGGAGAATATGACTTTGACCCAGTCCTCAGCAGACCATTCGCCATACTTTTTGCAGAAGATTAATCTGTCCCTGATGTTTTTTTGGAGAGAAGTGGCTTCTTTGCTGCCCTTCTTGACACCAGGCCATCTTCCAAAAGTCTTCGCCTCACTGTGTGTGCAGATGCCCTCACACCTGCCTGCTGCCATTCCTGAGCAAGCTCTGCACTGGTGGCACTCCAATCCCGCACTCCAATTCCTGGCGCTTGCTGGACTTTCTTGGATGCCCTGAAGCCTTCTTAACAAGAATTGAACCTCTTTCCTTGAAGTTCTTGACGATCCTATAAATTGTGGATTTAGGTGCAATCTTAGTAGCCACAATATCCTTGCCTGTGAAGCCATTTTTATGCAACGCAATGATGGCTGCACGCGTTTCTTTGCAGGTCACCTTCAGGTTATTTCAAGCATCACCCTCCTTTTAACATGTCAAGTCTGCCATTCTAACCCAATCAACCTGACATAATGATCTCCAGCCTTGTGCTCGTCAACATTCTCACCTGAGTTATCAAGACGATTACTGAAATGATCTCAGCAGGTCCTTTAATGACAGCAATGAAATGCAGTGGAAAGGTTTTTTTCAGGATTAAGTTAATTTTCATGGCAAAGAAGGACTATTCAATTCATCTGATCACTCTTCATAACATTCTGGAGTATATGCAAATTGCTATTATAAAAACTTAAGCAGCAACTTTTCCAATTTCCAATATTTATGTAATTCTCAAAAAGTTTGGTCACGACTGTTTTTTTTGGGTGAACTATCCTTTTAAAACTGGATCTTCTGATTCCCATGGATGGACATAAAGTTTTGCAGTTTGTGCTGGTTACAGTATAGTAAACATAAGACTTCAGCAAACAAACACAAATATCCGGTCCAGACGGCTCAAAGCCATGCCAGGACAGGAGATTGTTAACCACTAATTTTCTCTGACAATAGAGTTTCCTGAGGCCGCAACCAACGGCTATACTAAAATTAGCTTTCCATTAGTGTTAGATACACAGACTTAATGTAAAGTGCAACGTCAGTTTTGATATCCATCTAACCTTTTAGTAGATTGTGTCTTTTTCTGTCAAATATCTTTCAGTCGTTTTTCTTGCTTGGGTCTTCTTAGTTGCTGGGCTGTGTATGCTCAGCGATGCCCATGGCAACGGAGCTATATAAAGATTCATGAAAGGCTGTGGCGCTCAGATAAGACATAGGAGTTCTGTCAGAGAGGAAACAGCTAAAGATGAGAAACAATTCAGTCAACCAGAAAACCACACAACCTCTAATCTGTGCTGCAGCTGGTCTTTGGGCTACTTTGTACCAAACTTGTTCAACCACACACTCACACACAAATAAATACGAGCACGTACACATCCCACACAAGCCTGCTCTGCGGCCTCGCATTGAGGTCAACTGCACCATCATCCTCGTCATTATAGTCATCTGCATCGTCACGTCCTGACTGCTTTTTCAAGATCTGATTAATTTATTGGTAACACTTTACAAATAGGTTCTACACTCACCTGCCACTTTATTAGGTACACCTGTCCAACTGCTCATTAACGCAAATTTCTAATCAACCAATCACATGGCAGCAACTCAATGCATTTAGGCATGTAGACATGGTCAAGACAATCTGCTGCAGTTCAAACCAAGCATCAGAATGGGGAAGAAAGGTGATTTAAGTGACTTTCAACGTGGCATGGTTGTTGGTGCCAGACGGGCTGGTCTGAGTATTTCAGAAACTGCTGATCTACTGGGATTTTCACGCACAACCATCTCTAGGGTTTACAGAGAATGGTCCGAAAAAGAGAAAATATCCAGTGAGCAGCAAATGCCTTGTTGATGCCAGAGGTCAGAGGAGAATGGCCAGACTGGTTCGAGCTGATAGAAAGGCAACAGTAACTCAAATAACCACTCGTTACAACCGAGGTATGCAGAAGAGCATCTCTGAATGCACAACACGTCCAACCTTGAGGCGGATGGGCTACAGCAGCAGAAGACCACACCGGGTGCCACTTCTGTCAGCTAAGAACAGGAAACTGAAGCTACAGTTCGCACATGGGGCTCACCAAAATTGGACAATAGGAGATTGAAAAAACTTTGCCTGGTCTGATGAGTCTCGATTTCTGCTGTGACATTCGGATGGTAGGGTCAGAATTTGGCTTAAACAACATGAAAGCATGGATACATCCTGCCTTGTATCAACGGTTCAGGCTGGTGGTGGTGGTGTGATGGTGTGGGGGATATTTTCTTGGCACACTTTGGGCCTATTAGTACCAATTGAGCATCGTATAAACGCCACAGCCTAGCTAAATATTATTGCTGACCATGTGCATCCCTTTATGACCACAGTATACCCATCTTCTTATGGCTACTTCCAGCAGGATAATGCTCCATGTCATAAAGCGTAAGTCATCTCAGACTGGTTTTTTGAACATGACAATGAGTTCATTGTACTCAAATGGTCTTCACAGTCACCAGATCTCAATCCAATAGAGCACCTTTGGGATGGGGTGGAACGGGAGACTGGCATCATGGATGTGCAGCTGAGAAATCTGCAGCAACTGCATGATGCTATCATGTCAATATGGACCAAAATCTCTGAGGAATATTTTCAGTACCTTGTTGAATCTACGCCACATAGGATTAAGGCTGTTCTGAGGCAAAAGTGGGTCCAACCCGGTACTAGTAAGCTGTACCTAATAAAGTGGCCGGTGAGTGTATTAGTTAAAGTTAGTTAACGTATTAATGTATGAAAAAAACAATACATTTAGTAAAATTTTTATTCATCTTTGTTGATGTTTGTTAATGAAGATAAAGCTGTTCATTGTTGGATTTCAATATTATATTTGTGAATGTTGAATAAATGTTGTATAAATGTTGTTCATTCTTAGTTCCAGTTAATAAATACAATATTTAACCAGCGAGAACCTTGATGTCAATGTTAAATGTTAATTTGATGATGCTTTGACATCCAGGTAAAGTTAATTGTTGCGTTCAGGAAAGCACTTTCGTTCACTGAAGGCCAACACAGAGAGAAAGAGAAGAAGCTTCTTCCCGCAGGCGATTTTCAGGTTTCAGGGCAACACACAGGACTTAAACTTCTGAAATATTTTTTTTGCACATTGCATATTTTACGGACACTTATGAACATTGCACATCTACATTTACATGCACTTTGAACACCCACTAGACACTCTTTATTTACATTTATGCACATTTGCATACACCCTGAGAATATATTGTATAGTTCTATTGTACTCCATACAGGTGAGTGGCCTTGACAAACCACCTATAGGATACACTCCTTACTCTCTCATGCACCAGGCACTTTGTTAGAAACACTTCCACGTTTCTGTTTGTATAGATAGCTCTTTTATATTTTTTTACAACCACATACTCTGTATCGAAAGTCTTTAAATAGTTTATATTTGCTTTTATTTTCTATTGCATAACTTCTATTTCTCCAAATTTAGATTCTTATTGTTATTATTATTATTATTGTTGTTATTATTTTTTAAGGTCACAAGTGATTATGTAAGCATTTCACTGTGTATCATATATATAGATATGATATCTGTGTTTGACTGTGATAAAATAAAATTTGAATTGACGTCAAATCAATATTAAGGTTGCTTAAATGCTTTGTAGGGAAAGTCTAGTATAAAATTTACATTTGGAATTTAAACTTTCAGATGAATAAAACTTTTATTACTTTTTGTGTCATTACTTTGGTGGTCAAAAGGGCATCAAGGTGTGAATGTCAAATGGACATCAAGATTTTGACATCAAATCGATTAGCATTTTTGACATGTTTTTTTAATGTTGTTTTGACATCAAGGTGCACGCTGTGTAACATTAAATCATGGAACCTCATTGTAAAGTGTAAATAATTTATTCTTAAAGCAACAGTGAAGTAATTTAGCCTAATGTCATTCTCATCTCACGACTTGTAATAGCTGAATTGTAAAGATAATAAAAGAAATTAATGAGGTCAATAAAATATCATTAAATATGTGCGGTAGAGCCTTAAATATCAATAAAAAAAAAGTCTGATTGAACATATTTTATATTAATCTATCCTCAATACTCAAGAGGGCAATAAATATGCTATTAAACCAAATGAGCCAATGTTGAGGTACTGTAAGTTGCTACAAACATTGCATCCCTATAATCTAATCATGTCTGAATAGACATTTTATTTTGAACAAACTTTGCACTGAAAAAAGGTCATGTTTATTGCTTACTATATAGTAGGTAAATATGCATATATTTGACTTTTCTGGTCAAACTGTTGCACCACAATGACAATAGTTGACCTGAAAGAGAAAGCTAATCATAAATTTTGATATTTCCCATCAAGCAATTTTATGATTAAAAGACATCTAATAGACATCCAAACATTGACATTTGGCTAAAACAAGGCTAAATTTGGGCTTTCAGTGAAAATCTAATAGACAAACAATAACAAAAGTCTAAAAACAGACTAGTCATCAAATAGACCAATTAGACAGAATTCACATGTGTAGTCATTCATTCCTGTCTCTTTAATCACTAGTCTATTTTTAGACCATTGTTAGATGTCTATTAGATTTTAAAAGACAGCCCAAATTTAGACTTTAGTTAAGACGTCTATGTTTGTATTCTTTTAAACAAAAAAAATGCTTGCTGGGTAACCATTTTTAATGTTAAAATTACCTAGAAGGCACACAACATCATAAGACGTTAATATTAGATATTAGATTTAGGTTATGATGTCAGGTGACCAAAATTCAATGTCTAGCCAATGTCTAAGGACAATGTTATTTTGATGTCCAATAACGACATCAAATGACGTTGATATTTGGTTGATTTTAGGTTGTGTTGGAAAGTGACCAAAATCCAACGTCGAGCCAACGTCTTAAACCAGCATCATATTGATGTCAAATACTGACATTTATTTGTCAGGTATGGCAACCAAAATCCAATGTCTGATAGAAGTCATAGTGGTAACGTCCACACAACATGAAGCTTCAACATCATTAGACGTTGATATTTGGATGTGAAAATGACCAAAATTCTACGTCTGTCTGACATTGGACCCTGATGTCGGTTTGACGTCAACTCGATTTTCATTTCCACCCAAAATGCAACATCCCATGACGTTGGGGTATAACGTCAATCCTGTGCCTGCTGGGTAAATACACACAAAAAAAGTCAATACTGATGAACAAAACATTTCGAAACAGTGACTGAGTTTAGTGAAGACATCTGTTTTCTGACTAATTGCAATCATTATTATTTTTTTGCGGTTTTGTTTTTCTTTTAATAATGTATGAATTTAATATGAATTCAGATATACTACTCTAATGATTACATACTGTGTTTTGCATACTACTCAGGGAAATATGCAGATTTGACATTAACAAGCCTTTTTTCTGGTCAAACTGGTTGATTTGAAAGCCAAAACTGATCATAAAAGAAAATATTTATGATACTTTTTTGATGTTGAAATAGTAAAAAGGCCAAAACAGTGTATCCGACATCAATGCTGACTGAGATTATGATGAAGCAACCTGTTTGCTGACTAATAGCAATCCTTTTTTCACTTAAAAATCACCTTTCAAAAATGTTTCCCCATGGCTTTACCCAGTGAAACATTTTTTTTTTTTAAATGACCATATCAGACATTTACCAAAAACTCCTTCATTGCCTTCTGACCTCCAGATATTTTTCTCCTGACTGATGCGAGCTGAGCCTCTGACCGTGACAGGAAGTGGCAGTGACGTTGTTAGGATGCGTGGGCCGCGGGGCCTTACATCACCCGCCGTAATATTTATCCCACTCTTCTCCTGAAATCGCAGCGACGCAGAGAGCCAGAAGAATGTGAAAACTCAGGAAACGGCATCTGCGAGGAGGAGGAGGAGGAGGAGGAGCAGGGCCTGCTGTGCTACATCGGCCTTAAAAGGAAGCAGTACTTCATTCCCAAACACAGGGCTCCAGATCCTCTGTTGTGAAATGTGACACCCTCATAGTCTGCACTCCACGGGACGGACAACACTGCACTTTACTGCAACAGCTCCAGACCAGACTGTGGGATAAAACATGGGCGTGTGTTTAAGAAATTCACACTATGAAGTTAAAAGATTGGTTAAGAGTCAAAATTTTAAATGACTTTGCTTGTGCAGTTGCAGAAATAGTGTTTTTGTACTTTTGAAGAATATAGCTGTGGAAAGATTGAGTTCAGTTGTCATCTACATAAATTTGGTGTTAGCATGTTGCTAAGCTAGTACCACAGTATTCTATTCATTCATTCATTCATTTTCTTTTCGGCTTAGTCCCTTTATTAATCTGGGGTCGCCACAGCGGGATGAACCGCCAACTTATCCAGCATATGTTTTACGCAGCGGATGCCCTTCCAGCTGCAACCCATCACTGGGAAACATTCACACACACTCATTCACACACATACACTACGGACAATTTTTAGCTTACCCAATTCACCTATACCGCATGTCTTTGGACTTGTGGGGGAAACCGGAGCACCCGGAGGAAACCCACGCGAACACGGGGAGAACATGCAAACTCCACACAGAAATGCCAACTGACCCAGCCGAGGCTCGAACCAGCAACCTTCTTGCTGTGAGGCGAACGTGCTACCCACTGCGCCACCGCGTCACCCCACAGTATTCTAATATGCATAAAATAGCATATTAGCAAATAGCATATATATAAATTTATGTGAATATGTTTTATATAATTATCAATCTAACATATTTTACATTATTATTTTGTAAAAAGTATGAATATTAGATGAAAGATTAGGAACTTATATTACTTAGGAACCATTTAAAAACTAAGAAATGATGTCTTGTGATCTAACTAAAATAAAAAGTTTAAATTAAAAGTGTTAATTATATAAATTAAAATAAGTTAATAAAAAGATTTATAAATAAATATTAATATTAATATATTCTGATGGTATAAAAATTCTACTTAAGTAGAAGACTGTGAGAATAATTTTATTAAGTATTAAACAAAAATACTATTTCAGGTTTTTTAGCTTTTCTATGTTTCAAATTTTAATGAATACTGTATTAATTATGGGGTTTTTTTTGTGATTGTTTAATATAGCTATTTTTTTATTCTACCCCACTTTTTCAGTGCACTTCACTAGCACTAATACAAAAACATGTTAAGATAAAATGCAGATAAAATTAAGAGAGATGACAAAGATAAATTCTTTAACTAAAAAAGCCAGCTACATTATTTACATTTAAATCCCAAACTAAATTCATAACTGACAAAAGGTCCATTTATAAGTGGGTTCTTGTCCATTCTGAACGTTAAATGCCTTTAAACAACCTCTAACACAAAAAGCTAAATAAAAAATTACTTTAAAAATTTATTTTTACATACAACAATAAATGATGCACACAATATTTAGACAGCTGCCAGAGAGAGAGATTAAGATTAACAACATTATTTGGATTCATATATCAAACTATTTTTCTCTTCACAAATTAATAATATGCATACTTTGAACTATATCATATGCATGCAGTACATATTGAGTTTCAGGTCCGGAGTTGCGGTGCCTTTGACAGACAGATAAAGGTGCATTGTGTTTTGTTTCAGTCCCTGTGCGGTCTCAACATGCACAGCTGTGGCCGCATAAGAGGACAGTTCCTATAGAGCTACTTTTTGTTGAAATTAAGTGTAAACGCATGACTCTTTACCATCTTTTCCAGACCACCATGACAGAGTCTAATCAGATTCACCACAACTCCCAACACGCCTGGATCTGTGACACAATATATGGCCACATATAGGGAGAGCCTCATGGATTTTATTTAGACAACTGAAGACACGGTATCAAAGGAGGAAATGAGCAAAAATAAGGAGATTAAAATCAGTCAAAAATCAGTACAAAATATCCAACTCATCTTGTAAAATGTTGGCTTGATTTGGAAAAGCTGTGTGCAAAGGAATAAAGCTATTTGAACTATTTACAAACCTTTTTAACTGCCAGATTGGAGCACTAATATATCACTGGATCATCTGTAAGTCTCTTTGAATGAAAGTGTTTGTAAAATTGATAGATGTTGATGCGAAAATTGGAACCAGCGGTGTTGGACATTTTAGTTTGGATTTAAGAGCCAAAGATAGGAAAGTTCATATTAGTAAGTTAACTAATACAAATGATTTTAATACTTAATAACACTGTTTGATTCTTTTTGATTACAAGTTTTATATCAGAAATGCACATTCTATGCAAGCCAACGGAAGCATAAACTTTAATATCAGATGACTAAATTCAGTTGAGTGAGTGCCAACAATTTGAACACACTAACAATTCCCTCAAACAACTAATGAAACCCATCGAAACAGCCACATCTCTCTTTATACAAAGAGATACTTTAACTAAATCTGTGAAGGAGGGGAGAGCTGGAAGGCACAGAGTATGTGCGCAAACCGCTCTTTCTGTGTGCCTTTTCAAAGAAAAAGGAAGAAGGATGTGGACCTTGAAATCTTTATTTCTCCGTTTTAGAAATAGTCACGCTTGTTGAATTTGCCAGTAGATATTCATTCACACAGCACAAAGTGAATGCTGAAACGGAAGCCTGTGAACTGAGGCAGTTTGTGTTGTACCACGACGTGACAGGGTTTGATTGTTCTAGTTATATAAATAGCCGCATCAGTTGACATTCTTTTGGTCAAGCTGAGGTAAACTAGCTTCACCGTCAAACTTATTGGACTTATTTCATACAAAACAGAGCCCACTCAACAGGTGCGTGCAAAGACGCTCCACCAGTAGCAAAAAGAGCAGACAAATGTCTCCTTGTGTTCAAATTACATAGTAGCCCATGTAATTTTCAACTCCTCTTCAAAACCACAGCGATACCTTTCACAGTCATGCTAGCTTTAGCTTTTAGCCTTCATGCTGCACAACGCCTACAGTGCCTGAAAAAATCTTGTCAGAGTTACAGAAGACTGTTTGAACATCAAGGAAAAAGTTCAAACCTCAGTATGGGAAATTGCAGCAAACCCGCGGCTAGCTCACGGAGATGGGATATTAATACTATAGATTGAAGCTGTCAAAGATAATAAGGCTGCTGTGGGGGCCAAGCGGCCCATCCAGTCTGTCATTGAGGAAATTATAGTTTATTCAAGTGTATTTAAAGAGTGATTACCGTACTGAGTTACAGCAAAATGATGTGGGATGCATATGTGTGCATTAGCTACGTTATCTTATCTGCCCCACTTTCACTGCCACATTATTATTTAGGGGGGAAAAAAAAAGAATGTTAGATGAAAAACCTAGAAACTAGATAAAAAACTAAGAAACATTGCCATGGGAATAAATAAAATAAAATCTGTCTTATATTAAATATTACGTCTCCATCTACATGGAACAAAACCTCTGATGGATTAATCCACAAAACTGCCTGGAAAATGTCCAGGGCACCAGACAAGCAGAGGGCCCTAAACAGGTGCAGTACCTTTATTTACTAGACCTGTAAAAAAAAAAAAAAAAAAATTTTAAATAGGTATTACATTTGAAATCATAAGTCCAAGGCCAAAGTTAAAAAGCCTTTAACATGGCTATTATTAAAAACAGCACTATTGTGCACCGCACACTACATGTTTTGGCAAAACATGCCTTCATCAGGGGGATTTCATCAGGTATTACATTTGCACAATGTTCTCAACAAACTGAAAGACCTTTACTCATGGTGCAAAGTGTTGGGACAGATCCGCTTCGATGTCCAACATGACACCTCATGCTCTCCCTGCTCCTCTACATTATAGTGGACAGCATCAGGCCTATACCTTTGGCAAACGATGCATTCTCATAGATAGCAACTGTCCCTTCATACTGTAGTTGCAGACAGCAAGTTTCTCCATCCACCTACCAAGCTCTTCCAGCAGCACCAGTCTTGAGCATCCATGGTCAGTGATTCTGCTGATTCCCAGGTTAGGGTATCCTCAAGACTGTAGTCTACTCAAGCCACACCTCTGGATAAGGACAGAACCGGGGAGAGAATGGAAACAAAAAAAAAAAATATCTCTGTCCGGTTCCCACAAGCGCACAGCCACTAGGTCCTCAACTGGTAAGGTTGTAAGTCTGAGAAGTAAACATTGACTCATACACACACATACAGAAATTCGCATACACCATCAACTGCTGGCAAAATACATGAATCTGTTAGTTCTGTAAATGTATTGCGCATAAGTGTTTAATGTGAATACATTTATGTATATACTGTTTAATGTGCTGTTTTTTGTATATGACTTTTCCCCAATTCCCCAATCAAACCCAATTCAACAATAACATCCCATATCATCTTTTCATAGCACACTGAAATAACCACAGACATGTTATTTCATACACCACTTCTTAAAAAACAAAACAGAGAAGGGTCTGAAAAGTCAAAAAGTCTGACTCCAAACCTTTAAGCAGTGAAGCTAGATGCACATCTTTTCCTGTCACAGTGAATCTGTCACGTTACTGGGAGGTATTGCAGACAGGACAAGATGAGTAGGATCCATGTGCATTTAATGGTGAGTTGTCATACAAAAACAGGACATCGTGCAAAAAAAAGTAACAAAATAACAAAACAATAAACTAAGATCGGGAACTAAGACAAAACATGAGCAAATAACAAACCATACCATACCATACCATACCATACCATACCATACCATACCATACCATACCATACCATACCATACCATACCATACCATACCATACCATACCATACAAAAACAACAACTGAGAATAACAATCGACTGAGCAAAGACTAGATGGGTGCAGGGTGTATAAATAGTCCAAACAATGAGTAGTGATCGGATGCAGCTGTGTGTGTGATGAGTGGAAGTGGAAACCGGGTGTGTGTGGCGGAATGATGGGAATTGTAGTTTGTGATGATTTGTAGTTCATGATGAAATGTAGTTCACCAGCGATCTCTTAAGTCCTTGATCGCTGGTGAACATGACAGAATCACACCGGACAAACATGTTGAGTGTTACATTTACAACAGTGTATGAAAGTTAATGCTTCATTTAAATGCACCTTCTGTTTGGTTATGCTGCGCTCCATCTGTTTTGAAAGCAAGCACACCTCCTGTAAAAGCGGCCCATCCATGCCCAGGGCATGCCAGCCTCATAATCCACCCCTGATCCACACGTGTTGACATATTCCAAAACCACTGGATTCTTCTGTTTTCAACAGCTTCTGTCTTCACAGAAACAACTCCCTCAGGTCCATGCATTGAACCCAAAAGATACCTAACCTTTGACACTGACTGAACATGAATTCCCAGAGTCTCCTGGCAGTCGAGTGGGATGTGGTGATTAATGTTTGTCGTGAATAAGCACCTTTTCAGCCGAGAGCAATCTTGGCATGTTGAGCGTATGTGGGCTTTGTTTGGATTAAACGTGGAGCGCGGAGATTTTTTGGGAACTCTAAGCGATGACAAACGCCTGACTGTAATGTATCCAAGGGGCTCTAAAAACAAAACCTACGCATTTCATTAGCTTTTGATTTGTGTGCGATGCTGCTCCTCAGTAAATTGGCCAATTGCTCTCGGCCGCTGAAATGGCTTCTTCGAATTAAATGAAAGTCAGGCTTGGAGATAATGTCACTTTTGTTCGACTTGCGAGACAGAAAATTAAAGCAGACAGATGATTGCGAATCAAATGTCAGATGTTGCGACGCTTGAACTCTGTGAACTTGATCATCGCATTGAACTTTCATTTGTGGAACAGCTTTGCACTCATGATTATAATAATAATTTTGTTATACAGTATGAATCAATGCTGCTTTTATTAGGCTCTGCTGGTCGTATTTTTTTTACTACTGTTGCATTGAGGGTACTGCATTTGATATATAATCTTCAGTGGTAATGTCTAAAACTAAATTTGTCTGACAACATAGCATGGCAAAGGTGATGGCACAAATTGTTCTTCTTTAGTGTATTGTCAGTAATAAACAACAATAATAATAATAATAATAATAATAATAATAATAATAATAATAATAATAATAATAATAATAATAATGGGGCGGCACGGTGGCTCAGTGGATAGCACTGTCGCCTCACAGCAAGAAGGTCGCTGGTTCGAGTCCTGGCTGGGCCGGTTGGCATTTCTGGGTGGAGTTTGCATGTTCTCCCCACGCTTGCGTGGGTTTCCTCCGAGTGCTCCAGTTTCCCTCACAATCCAAAGACTTGCGCTATGGGTAAACTAAATTGACCGTAGTGATTGAATGTGTGTGTGAATGAAAGAGTGTATGGGTGTTTCCCAGTACTGGGTTCCGGCTGGAAGGGCATCCGCTACGTAAAACATATGCTGGAATAGTTGGCGGTTCATTCCACTGTGGCGACCCCTGATAAATCAGAGACTAAGCTGAAGGAAAATAAATGAATAATAATAATAATAATAATAATAATAATAACATAAATGTGTAATGAGTTGCAAGGTGGCGCAGTGAGTAGCACGTTTACCTCACAGCAAGAAGGTCGCTGGTTCGAGCCTTGGCTGGGTCAGTTGGCGTTTCTGTGTGGAGTTTGCATGTTCTCCCCGTGTTCGCGTGGGTTTCCTGCGGGTGCTCCGGTTTCCCCCACAAGTCTAAAAACATTCACTATAGGTGAATTGGGTAAGCTAAATTGTCTGTAGTGTATGTGTGTGAATGAGAGTGTATGGGTGTTTCCCAGTGATGGGTTGCAGCTGGAAGGGCATCTGCTGCGTAAAAAAACATAAGCTGGATAAGTTGGCGGTTCATTCCACTGTGGCGACCCCAGATTAACAAAGGGACTACGCTGAAAAGAAAACGAATGAATGTATAATGTTATCATTATTTTATTAGTTTTTATTTTAGAAAATATATATATATTTTTTTTAGCTATTTTTATTTTAGTTTCGTCATTTTAGCTTTCTTATGTAAACTAAATGAAAATGATAAATATTTATTTGTCAACTAACTGGAACAAAACAAAACAAACTAAAAACTAAAACTAAAACTAAACTAAACTACTTTAAATAGTAACTTTAGTTTATTTCAAGTAACAAGTTAACTATAATAACCCTGGTAATAAGCAACTACTTGTAAGCCTAAACCTAAAATAGTTTTCAAAAACCTAAACCTTCCTCTTGTTCAACTGAAGCCACGGACTAACATCACTTTCTTTACGCTGCTCTGCAATCCATCCTCAGACACTTTAGCAGACAAGCCTAATAATCCATGACACAAAAGACAGAAATATTTACTTTTACCGAAGATTAATGCAATGTAATTATGGCCTAAATTGTGCAAGTTAAATCCAGACCCTTCAAGAATGTCCTACACAATCCTTTAATGTTTCACAAGTGTTTTGTTCAAAGATGCTTCCTAACACAAGAGTTTCCCCGATACCATATGCAAGCGATTCCCGCTTGGCAAATGAAAAGCCATTTCACTCCAACAATGTGTTGTAAAATCTAAAGCTCTTAACCACAGACTATCATTTACTAGATCTGCAGATCCTGATGGGGTGCGAACACAATGTAACCTGCTTCTCTTTTGCACATGAGCTGATCTCTGCTTCTGGTGGTGAAATGATGATGGTGGTGTGTGTGACAAGTAGATAAAGCAGTTGAATTATGGCCATTGTATTAATAAGGTCATTAGCAATTCAAGGTCCTTAAAATATCAGCAGATCTCTTCTTTAAACTATGACCTTGCTGCACCAAGTTAGATCGGTCTGAAATGACTGAACGTTAACATTAACTGTGGTTAATGCAATAGCTAACGGAATGAAAAAAAAAATGAAAAGAACTTTAGTGCATTTATTAATCTTGGTTATTGGTTTAAAATGTGGGTGTACATTTTACAGAGGAAAAGGATGTAATAAAGTCTGTTTATTGGTTAACTGTACTGTAAATGACCTTGTTGTACAGTATATTGTTTTAAAAATACACAAAATGTTTTAACACAGCGTTATATTAAATTTTACTATTCCATTTACATTTTTTTGTAGTTTTTGTTTTCGCAAATCCACCAGAGGCCGCTGTGTACGCTTTTTCAGATCTCAAATTTCTCTTGCAAGTGCCATTCGCGCCTGCTGTTCTCACGTAAATCCACCAGAGGCCGCTGTCGACTGACTGATTTATTGACTCACCAACCGACCGATCCCCCCACCCTCCCCCTTCCCTAAACCCAACCAATAGTGTTTTAAAAAGCACCGATGGACCCGCCCACCCCCTTTCCTAAACCCAACTGCAGTGTTTTAAAAAGCAATCCAGAAAAAGATTAGACCTCGCATTCTCACCCTGTTATTTACTTGTTTATTTTATTTTTTAGCTTTTGTTTTTGTCTTACCCGCTTTCTGGAACCGTTCTTCATCGGACTCGAACCCCTTTGTCGTGCTCAACTCCTCTCTGCGTCTCAAGTCCGCCAACGTACATGTCGAAGTACTGGACAAACTGGTAACAGCGGAAAAGCCGTACCTCCATACGGAGGTAAGCGGTCAGCTGGTAAGCGAGAAAAGGAACGGTGTCATACCGCCCCGTAGCGTTCATTTTAAATATGAAATCCAGCCATCCGTAGCTCTGGCTACATAATTCGCGATCTACAGAAATGTATATAGGGCTACGTTTTCAGAATAAGCCTATGTTGAAATTATGACTAAGGAAAGTGCAAAAATAATTAAAATGTTGAAATTTGGACTAAATGAAATTGTGAATACAAAGTCTAAATTAGGAATGTAAAGAATCAACATTATGACTTACTGACCCAGCACAGGAACTTTGAACAAAATATGATTTAGGAGTGTTATAAACATGGTTATTACATGGTTATTATGAAATTCTTGTCTGAAAGGTGTCAGAATCGATAATAGCAATTGATCTGGACATGTACCACCTGTTCATTTTTTTATTCTTATAATTTCAATTTAGCATTATAATTTAACTCAGCATGTCATTAATTAAACTTTTTATTGAGAATTTCATCTTTTCTGGTCATAAATTCTCATTTTTATGAGATTTATTTTTAGAGTGGGACATTCACAGTGACCTCTCAGATATTCTGCAAGGTGACCTTTTTTTAATCAGACGTTTCTGATGACTGGCAGAAACACAGCTAAGTATACACTTGACAGTGGCCTTCACTTCAGATTTCGTCATGCACACTAACCTACAAAGCAAGAGCAGGGACAAATATGTCAAAAGGGCATCTTTGTTTTTTACATGAAAATTTGTATTCATGAACACACATCTTTTCAAAGTTTGTCCATTTCATAGAGTGTGTTCAACAATTGTGAGCTAAAAACAAAATATAGCAGTGCAAAAAAACGCAAATAAAGCCACTTTAAGATCTCCAAGGTTAGCAAACAAAGCGTAGTTGTGTAATGTTCAGGTAAGGAGACCAGAGGCTATTTTTTGTATGAATTTCCTTGCAGGAGAAGCTTCACTACACTGAATAAAGTGCTTTTGTGTGGGAAACAGCTTATCATTTAATAGCTTAACAGACGGGTGCGTGTTTGCCATTAAACAAAAAACCATTGGATTGAGTTTTTTTACATCTGAAACATCCAACCCAGGCTCATTCTGAAAATGTACCGCTATATACATTTCTGGAGAGCACCAAATACGTCCCAGGAGCTATGTTTTTTTGCAGTTTTTGTTTTCGCAAATCCACCAGAGGCCGCTGTGTACGCTGTACTCAAATTTCTCTCGCGAGTGCCGTTCGCGCCTGCTGTTCTCGCATAAATCCACCAGAGGCCGCTGTCAACTGACTGTCGACTGACTGAAGAACTGAATGGCTGACTGACTGGCCGATCGACTGACCCACCCTCCTCCTTCCCTAAACCCAACCAATAATGTTTTCAAAAGCACAGATTGACCCGCCCACCCACTTCCCTGAACCCAACCGACAGTTTTCAAAAGTAATCCAGAAAAAGAAAAGCCCTCGCCTGATTTTTACCACATTTTCACCCTGTTATTTACTTGTTTATTTTATTTTTTGGCTTCTGTTTTTGTCTTACCTGTTTTCTGGAACCGTTCTTTGCCAGACTCAAACCCTGTCATCATGGTCAACTCCTCTTTACATCTCAAGTCCGCCGACATACATGGCGAGCTAACTGGACAAACTGGTAACAGCGGGAAAGCTGTCAATAAGGAGGTAAGCGTTCAGCTGGTAAGCACGAAAAGGAACGGCATCATACCGCCCCGTAGCATTCATTTTAAAAATGAAATGCAGCCATACGTACTTCTGGCTACATAATTCGCGATCTCCAGAATATATATAGGGCTACGTTTTCAGAATGAGCCTATGTTGGAAACATATTTTCACTGGTTTCGCATCTTTTGCAGATAATCAATAATGTTATGATATGATTGGTTATCAAGCCACGTGCTTTGTTTATAGCCCCCTGCTTCCTCATCACCACCTCTATAAATCTCCTATTTATATTGCAGCAGTTTTTTTATCATATGTTTTTACAGTCAGCCGACACACCAGCAGTAGTGTAGCAGATCCAGTCTGCCATAACCAAACATAGTTGTATTTAACTTTCTAATAATTAAAAGTGTGTTACAAACTACTCCAAATTGTCATGACTGAAATATGGTTATCCAGCATAGGAGTCTGAGAGCCCCTAGTATATAATTAAAGCTGAATCAACTGAGAGCATGTGACCAACATTCCTCATTCAAAAAAAATCCTTACTTTGGTTAAGTGCATCATCTGGGGATTTAAAGTCCTTTTTTTCTTTGTGTAATTTTCAGTGTTAACACACTACTAGCTCTATTTATACAAATAAACGTATATGACATAAAATGTTTAGGGGTTGAAAAAGTTTAGGGGTTGCCAGCTCTGGTTCTGAGAGTTAAAGTCCTGCAGAGATTTGATAAAAACTCTTTTGTAAAGAAAAATGTTTTGATAGAAACCTTTAGACCTTGGCTATTTTTTTCAGGTGTGTTTTCAGGGTTGGAATAAAATTCTGCAGGACTGTGGCTCACAAGGATTGGAATAGTGCAAAAGTTAGGGATGCAACTGTATGAATGTAACCGGTCCATGTCCATACTACACTGGCCATCTTGTCATTATTACACAACCTACAAGTATACCTTTGCTTCACTGCCATTAAATCCCCTCTTACAGTGGAGTATCTACAGTAATTCTGGGCCCTCTGCAGATATCAACTTTGGGCCTATTTCATCAGGTGGCAGTGGATGGGTGGGTACACTGTTAGACATTTTATTGCATTTTTGCAGTAACTTACTGGCAGCACTGTTGCCAGAAAGTTACCGCAACTGCCCCTTTACTTTACTTACCTGTAAATGTGTTTTACAATAGCAGGGCCCTACCATATTTTCATTTTACAATAAAATAGCCTTCTTTTTATGGTAAAATGATCTTTACAACAGATTAATTTTACAGTATGACAATTTTTACACTACTTTTACATTCATTTATTTATTTATTATTATTATTATTTATTATTTTTAGTATTTAATTATGAATTTAATAACTTCCAAACAAGTGACTTTTTTTTTCATTAACTGTGTCATTTTTGTCTTCAACTACAGTCGCAGTAGTTGACTATTTTCATTACAGTAGAATACCACAAATTCCTAATATGCAATAAGTTACTGTAAACGTTTTAAAGTGACCCACAATGCAGTGCATATTACAGTAGTGAACTGTAAAGAATATATGTGGTATTTTACTGGGCATTTTTGCAGTAAATAACTGTAAAATTGCAGCAAAGTCTAACACTGTAGGGGGGAATTCCCATCTGTAAAAATCACATTCCGAGTCCCCCCTGACCTCCATATGGGCCCCTCCAAGTATGGGTCCAATATTTCTGTCTCCTTCTTTTTCCCTTACTTCCTTCCACTTCCCTGGCCTCATTGATAGTGAAGTGTCCATCACATGCACTCTTCAAAGTCTCTCCGGAAGAGGTAGATTATATACTTCCTTTTGTCACTTAGGGTTTTTACCTATTGTATCCAATTCCAGATCCAGCCCATCTCAGGTATAAGCATACCCTAGGTGACCCTTAAAAACCCCCAAAATTCCAAAAAGGGCTTTACACTGGTGAAAGATAATGTTTGCTCAGGGTACCTGTGAGAACATCCCATTCAGATTTATTACCACAAAGCGTCTCAGTTCACTAAACAGGAGTCTTAAAAGACCATCTGGGTATCATGTTAATCAAATGTGACTCTGAACACCCTGTGTTTTTCATCAGTGTAAATGTCATGCCGGACCATGTAAATGATCTTTTCTGGGCTGAGTGTCTGATCTCCTGTCAGTAGTCTTTTGTTAAATGGCAGTGTTGACATGGCTGTGAGCTGACCTCGGTAAAGCTGAAAGCACAGAAGCACACGCACTAGCTCAGGTATAGCGCTCCACATGACCTCCAGCTTTTTACTACTGACACTCAGTGGAGATGAAAGCAGCCTGCGGGCCTGAAGAGAAGAAGGCTAATAACAGAGCCCTCTGATATCTGATCACAAAGGACAGTTTCACTCTGGCCCCTTCTGCCTTTCATTTCTGTCTCTTTCTTCTTCTTCTTCTTTTCTCACACGTCTCGCAGCTAGAAATGAGGGCCATACCAATGGAGCGCTGCATGACGTCTTGAAGACAGAACATGAGGAAAACTGTGAAAAGTACACTTAGCGCACTTATGTAGTGTGATTACAATGTGCCATCAGATGTTCATTTGAGTGAATGTGTAATTTAATGTATTTTTACACTTTTACAACAGTGACAACAGTGACATCTATAGGCAATCCTTATTATTGCATCACTAACATTCCCATTTTAGTTATTATGCTTGCTATATTGCATGTTTAAAACACAACTGATACTATTTATAGACTCTAAATATTGGGTTGTCATAGGGCAACGTTGGGTCAAATATGAACAAACAAAACGTTTTTATTATTAATATTCAATTGAAATTACACTTTTTAACCCAGCAGTTGGGTTTGTCCATGTTGACTTAACATTGGTTTATGATTCATTCATTCATTTTCTTTTCAGCTTAGTCCCTTTATAAATCTGGGGTCGCTACAGCAGAATGAACCGCCAACTTATCCAGCATATGTTTTAAGCAGCGTTCCAGCTGCAACCCATCACTGGGAAACATCCATACACTCCCATTCACACACATACACTACAGCTTACCCAATTCTTCCTTTGGTTTATGATGACCCAGCATTTTTTTAGAGTGTAAAAGTGTGTATTTTTATCTGATCAATACCGCCTGATATTAAAAGTAAAATATAAACTATTAAAAAAATCCAATTGCAGAGAGGCCTTGAAGTTCAGAAAAAAAAATTGGAGAAGAACTCTTTTGTCTTGGGACAAAACATAACCACCTAACAACAACTGTAACCCCCCTAGCAACCACATGGAAACATGGAGCAACCCAAAAACAGTGCTCTTTTGGAAACATTTAAAGAACCAAAAGAGTATTTAATCTTCAGTGTAGAGATGAATGTATGCTCAAACAGAATTCATTTTTTTTTTAAACCAAGCAGCTTTCTATTGGTCAAAAGAGGTGACCAACCTACAAAATCCATGTGCGGAAATATTTCACCCTCATTTGAAACTCTCAATCATTTTATTGAGGAATTAGTAAATGTGACTGCAGCACCTTTAAACTTTAAACAATGCTTATGTCCATCACTGCATAAATATATCTTGATAGGAAACAGACAGGCTTGTTAGACCATATGTGCAGTGTTTCTTGAGTCAGGGCCTCTTTCATCCTCAAACAGCCCATGTGTCACTGTGCCTCTGAACGTCCCAGGATGCACTAACTCTCCCCAGCAGGACACACAAAGGGGCAGGGCTGGTCCTCTGTGGTCTTTCAAAGGGCTAAGCTGGGTGTGCAAATGGCATATCTTGCATCTCTTTATTGAGGTGAGAGACATACCACAGTCTGCTGATACACAAAGGCCAATGGTTGAGCTGGGCTGTTAACTGGAAGGATGTGGGTTTGAATCCACTACAGTTACAGTATGAAGGAAAGGTGTGCTTTTAAGAAACAGTATGTGCAGTATTTCATATGATTTCTTTTCATAGTTTCTAAAACTATTGACCAAAGTGCTCACTTTCTGCCATCTTTGCACTACAGTTATCGGATATTGGTTATATTTGTTACATGAGCTTCTTTGAGGGATCTAAATAAGCTCCTACTTTAGGGTAGAGTCTAACAGCAACATGACCTGTCAGTGTACACTGATATAAGTGTATTGATTGGGGAGCGTTCGGAACAGTATTTTAAACTATTACAAGACATTCAGAAAGAACAGAAAGCTAATGTTAACAGCATTTACCTTACACATTTGTCTGTTGTTGTTGTGTTCATTTCTCAGCATCTTATTTGTTTACACTGTAAGTTGTTGTAGGAGATTTAGACTCTTTCAGTCACATAAACTATACGTCTGTATTTCAACACCAAACAAAAGCTCAGCTTCGATCAAGGTTTCTTCCATCCTCCAGTAAATTTTTGTTAAGGATATAAATGCAAGCAGAAAATGGCAAGATGTGATCATTTATTTATTGACTTAGCTAGTTCCTATAACTGAGTTCTTATAACTACCTGGTGCAGAAGCCCCAACTGTGAATTTCATTTGTAAAAGTAGCCTAAATTTTTTTTAAACATTTTTAAGACAACCTAAGGGATGCATCAAAAAAGTTTCATTTTAAGTATTTGAATTGAATTGAATCTTTGTTGTCCACACGTGTTTTTTTTTTTAAATCATTTTTTAATCATTTTTATTTATTATTTACAACAATATTTTGTATTTTTTCCCTTAAATTATCAAGTTAGACGTTCTGTTCTGTTTTTAAAAAATCTATTGGTAAAAGAGCTTTTATGTTTAAGGGTCCAATAGATTGAAATAATTAACCTGCTAACATTCGATCCATTGCATCATTTAAAGGTGCAGTATGTAAGTTTGACACCCAGTGCTTGAACTAGGTATTGCACTCCTGGATCAAAACAAACGCAAGCGCAGGTTGCCAGATTGAGGAAAGGAGCAAGTGATTTAAACCGTGTTATAAATAAAAGCAACAGCACTCGATAGAAGGAATATTTTCCATATTAAAATGAGTTTTTGTCCTAACCAACACCTCGAATTAATATATTAGAAACGGCTTCTGTTTCTCACAGGTGAACAACAGAAAACTATGACAATGATCACCTCAGGTACACCACATGCATGTGCTTTTTTCAATGTTAAATGCTAACAATGTGAGTTTGAATGCCATTTTACATGACATTTATTGCCTTATACTGAAAGCAGATCACCTCAGATCTTGAAAATAAAATAAACCGTTTGAAATTGAACTTTAGAACTAAACACATATAAGTGATTCAGGATGTACATTTAATAATGTTAAAGAGGGTTTATATGTATTAAATAGATTATAGACCTCACCATTTTGTGAGTGAGTGCATATTCTGTGCTTCTGAATGGCTGTATTTAAATTTCTGTCATCCGGTGCAAGCAGCCAAATTGCTTATCACTGCGTATCTCATCACAAAGCGTTTTGTTAGGACACGCGGTTACAATGTAACCTGCTCACCTAATGTTTACGTTCGTAATATTTATATCATTTGCAAATTAATAACCTCATGTGGAACTGAGTCAAGAACTTACATACAGCACCTTTAAGGTGTTTAAGCAAACGTTGCTGTCATATTTTACTTTGGACTGTACATGTTTTTCCTGAGGATGTTTATGTGGTGATTCGATTTACTGATCTCTACATTTTGTACTATGAATAGGCATGTATGTATACTACTTCCCCTTCTGTTAATGTTTATGTTTTGTTGTTTGTTATGGCTTTGTGGATGTTATGTAATTTGTGCTTTGTTTTGTTTTGTCTTTTTGTGTATTATGTGATTGAAATAAATTGTGGGACCCCCTTGAAAATGAGATGGTACATCTCAATGGGGTTAATCCTAATAAATAAATAAATGGGGGGAAAAAATCACACACACACACACACACACACACACATACACACACACACACACACGCGCGCACACACACACACACACACGCGCACACACACACAAAATGTACTAGCTTACCTGGACTGAGTTTGTCACAACATTACCACAAACCATTTAAATACTACTAGTCTTACAAACCAACAGCTTCTAGCATCTGCACAAACAATGAAAGTTTAAACCATTAGGTCGGATTTGCAAGCAAACTTTTCTTACAAACTGATTTTTCCTTATGGTTAAAATGTGTGTCATGAAACAGGCTCAAAATCTCATGGGTTAATGGGGATAATAACACACACACACACACACACACACACACACGCACACACACACACGCACACACACACACGCACACACTGTGATACGCAAACATTTGTTAACCTACATTTGTTAACCTTGCCTCTACATTTTTATGAAAAGTTGAATATATATAGTCAAGCCTGAAATAATTCATACCTCTGGAGCATGAATCATTTCAGGCTTGACTGTATGTATATACACACACACACCAGAAACTTTATTAGGTACACCTTTCTACTACTGGGTTGGACCTTATTTTGTCTTCAGAACTACAAAACTGAACTACAAAAAAGTTCTTGTCATTGTTTTAAAATCATGAGGTGTAATTGTCAGGACGAAAAGACTGTAAGAGAATCAGTTTAAGAGTAAGAATATGACTTTTTTTTCTCTCCATCTGCCAATCAATCTGCATTGTCCGTGCAGCTGTGAGCAGAATTCCCACACAGATTACAACCTGACATCTCCGGACATACAAAAAAAGTCTGAGTGAGTGTGTGTGTGTGTCCCAGGGGACTTCTTAACGCTTCGGCATGACTCAGCCTGCCCTACTGATGAAGCACAACAAAGGATCCTCTTTTCTTGTGCATTTCCTGTGCAGCTCACACAACGCCTGTCAGCTATCAAAGTCAAGCTCTGTGAGTAAGGAGTGACTCAAACATACGCAGACCCTCATCACACCCAAATCTTTACAGACCCATTGACCCCCCCAGACCTGGACTTTTCACACCGTTCTACTATCACAGATTTCCTTTCTTTCACTGTCAGTCATATGAGACCATTGTCGGTTTAAATAAAGTACAGTGGGAACAAACAAAAAAGCTGAGACCATAACAAAAATGTCATTATTACGTTACTTTTAGTTTGTTCTTTCCTTTTCAAAACATTGAAAATTTAGTATTGTAAAAACGAAGAGACTACTGTACTTCATAGCTCTGATTACCTTTGGATTTACAATATATAGTTATGTGTTTGAGTAAAATCTAATTTTTTGGTTTTATTCTGCAAACAACTGATGATATTTCGTCCAATTTTACATTCAATTTTTTACATTCAGGGCTTTTTTCCCAAATAACAAAAAAGGTGCTCTGTTTTCAGATGTTTATATACATTTTTTGACAACACAATACCAATATTTCCTCCGGGTGCTCCGGTTTCCCCTTACAGTCCAAAGAAATGCACTATAGGTGAATTGGGTAAGCTAAATTGTCCGTAGTGTATGCGTGTGTATGAGAGTGTATGGTTGTTTCCCAGTGATGGGATGCAGCTGGAAGGGCATCCGTTGAGTAAAACATATGCTGGATAAGTTGGCGGTTTATTTCGCTGTGGCGACCCAAGATTATTAAAGGGACTAAGCTGAGAAGAGAATGAATTAAAAATATTTGTTTGAAATTTGGAAGAAATGTTCTCAGACCTTTAAAAAATAAATAAATAAATTTAAAGTTGGCGGTTCATCCCGCTGTGGCGACCCCAGATTAATAAAGGGACTAAGCCGAAAAGAAAATGAATGAATGAATGAAAATATATATATATATATATATATATATATATATATTGGTAACACTTTAAAATAATGGTATTAGTTAATGTGAATGTATTTACTAACATGAACAAATAATTCATTCATTCATTCATTTTCTTTTCGGCTTAGTCCCTTTATTAATCTGGAGTCGCCACAGCGGGATGAACCGCCAACTTATCCAGCATATGTTTTACGCAGCGGATGCCCTTCCAGCTGCAACCCATCACTGGGAAACATTCATACACACTCATTCACACACATACACTACGGACAATTTTAGCTTACCCAATTCACCTATA
>CAIGQV010018202.1:11862240-11882217 GCA_903798115.1 Danio jaintianensis
TGCGGTATAGGTGAATTGGGTAAGCTAAAATTGTCCGTAGTGTATGTGTGTGAATGAGTGTGTATGAATGTTTCCCAGTGATGGGTTGCAGCTGGAAGGGCGTCCGCTGCGTAAAACATATGCTGGATAAGTTGGCGGTTCATCCCGCTGTGGCGACTCCAGATTAATAAAGGGACTAAGCCGAAAAGAAAATGAATGAATGGATGATCTATCATTTGGGGCTGCACGGTGGCGCAGTGGGTAGCACGTTCGCCTCACAGCAAGAAGGTCGCTGGTTCGAGCCTTGGCTGGGTCAGTCGGTGTATCTGTGTGGAGTTTGCATGTTCTCCCCGTGTTTGCGTGGGTTTCCTCCGGGTGCTCCGGTTTCCCCCACAAGTCCAAAGACATGCGCTATAAGTGAATTGGGTAGGCTAAATAGTCCGTAGTGTATGTTTGTGAATGAGTGTGTATGGATGTTTCCCAGTGATGGGTTGCAGCAGGAAGGGCATCCGCTGCGTAAAACATATGCTGGATAAGTTGGTGGTTCATTCCGCTGTGGCGACCCCAGATTAATAAAGGGACTAAGCCGAAAAGAAAATGAATGAATGATCTATCATTTGAACCATATTTTATGTTTTATCAACACTGAAATTAGCATCTATTTGACAGAAATTCCAAAACGATCAGCAAGCTATCTAGCATGTGCTTGTTTATGAGGTTGTTGATGAACGGGATGCTACATTTTTATTCTTCCCAACAGCAAAGTTGCATGAATACGACAAGTTTGTGTACACAACTTTAGTGTGAAGTAAATTTACAATTGCATAAAGGCAGCATGTCTGCCTAAAAATATTTGTGTCACTCAGTCTGACAACATGCAGAAAACAGCCATTCATTCATATATGGATATTTAATACGTCAAAATAGTCTTTATACTCATATAAACAATCCCATTTTTGGCCCTCATTCAAAGACCAGATTTATTCAGTCAGTAGCAGAACTCCTCAAAGCAACATTCAGAGGACAGAAATATGTTATGCGTGAATAACATATGACTAAACCAACCCACAATAAAAAAGACTACAGTGAGAAAACAGCAGTTAATGCAGCATCTGATCATAGTGATGTTTGCACAAGCTCTTCAATTTACCACATCAAGTCAACAGATGCTGTAATTGAAATATAGTTATGAATACTTATTAATAACCATAGCTAGAAAGCAGGCCCATGTTTCCAACTATGGACTAGAAAAGGCTATAAGAGTCTACTACACTGTTAACAATTTCTTGTGGAATCTACAGTAACTTACTGGCAGCAGTTCGCCAGTAACTTACTCTAAATCAATTACAGCAAAAATACTGTATGTACATTTACAGCACCATTTATCTTCCTGTGTATATATTTACAGTATTGTATTTACTGTAAAATATACAGCAATTTTCACAATGCAAATTTACAATACAGTAACATACCGCATAACTGTCCTACAGTAAAATACAGTTCATATTACATGTAAATACTGTGTAATTTACAAAAATCGTTAACAGTGTATGTAAAAAATGAACATTGTCCAACTTGATACACCTGTTACAATTTAAGTTGATCCAATGGTTGATTTTTAACAGGGTATAGTTTGAAAAAAATCCCTTTTCTTTACTGTAGTCGTCAACACTGCCAAATAACAACCTGCCTGTGCTCTTGCTGCGAAACTGATCTTGACACTAGTCAGAGATGAAGGCCTAGCAGTAAGTGAAGAGGGACTGTGTCTACTTCAGTGGCTCAGAAGCTCGTTAGTGTGAGATAAACGGGACCGCCAGGGGAGCAGAAAGAGAGACCCGCACACAGAGAATCTCCATTTCAAATCTCTCTACCCACTAGCTCTCTCCCCTCTCTCCTCCACTTTCATAAATGCCAGCTGCCCCCTGCTGTAAGCAATGGTGTTTATCTGCACAGGCTACAGTCATTAACTACAACTATGGCATCATATGAATTCAATCGCACACTGGAGGACCAGGATCTCCCATCCCAAACATTAAATTAGACGGCCTTCACAGCAGGGACAATTATCATGTAATCCCTCTTTTTATGCTAATAAGCAGCGCAACCCCCAGTGTGTCTTTCCATCCGCTGCTTGACCCATAAGAGAGAGAGAGATTAGCTTAAACGAGAGGGCCGCCTGGCAGGGAGCCCCTTAGAACCCAGAGTACAGAAAATCACTCCTCCATATTGTTTCAGACAGCGTTCGCACTTTAAAACAATTTTCAAATTCCCTGACTTTTCCCTGAATAAAAAGCTGACTTTCCATGATATCTAATAAAAACTGATTTTGTGCTTATATATTAATAATATTATATTAATGTAATGTCAAAATAACAACAGTATTAAAAAGGTTTTAGTTTAGGTTCAGTGATTTTGGTGCACGTATCAAGCTTCGTATCGTGTGATTTTAGTATTTAAAGGGGACCTATCATGCCCTTTTTTAAAAGATGTCAAAAAAAACATCAAACATATGCTACAAGTAATGTTTTATAGCTTTTTGAAACTGACCCTTTTAGACTTTGATCCTAATTGTGCCGCTTTAAATTCAGATGAGATTCAGAATTCAGATGCTCCCAGCCTCTTTTCAAAAAGCAGCAGATTCAAAACTCAAATGGCAGATGACTTCTCACCCAGGGCTGTTCATGCTAATGAGGGAGAGATCGTCACTAATGGGCGGGGTTTTCTCCCTCTGATACACCAACAAAGGGAGAATGTCAATCAAAGTGTTTCTGCAGACTTCATTCATTCATTTTCCTTCGACTTAGTCCCTTATTTATCAGGAATGGCCACAGCTGAATGAACCCCCAACTATTCTGGCATATGTTTTACGTAGCAGATGCCCTTCCAGCCCCAACCCAGTACTGGAAAACATACGGTCAATTTAGTTCATCCGATTCACCTATAGCGCATGCTTTTGGACTGTGGGGAAACCGGAGCACCCGGAGGGACTCGAACCAGCAACTTCTTGCTGTGAGGGGACAGTGCTAACCACTGAGCTACCGTGCCTCCATTGCAGCTTCAATAAAAACAATTGTAACTGGTTTGTGAAACATGCATTCTTTTACATTTGAACTGAGTCTTTGGTGCATTAGCATTTTCTGACCAGTGTGTAGCACTTCAACACTTCAAAAAGTCAACAGTTTTGTGACACAATTGATTCAGAGGTTCGAAAACAGTGTTTCTCCCATCATTTCACTCAGCTTCGAAGTCATCTAATTATCTAATGTATTTTTAAATGGAAAAACTTTTTTGGCTCCGATTCTGAGAGTATTTTCCCATTTTTATTTTTTTAAATGTATTTTTGTTGTTGTTGTTGTTGTTTTCGATATTATTTAAAGTCTTTTTTTAAATCACTAAGCTATGAACCAAACCAACCAGCAATGACGCATTAAAAACTTTGATTTGAAGCAAAGAAGTTTTTGTGAAAATCAGACAGAAAGGACTATACAAACATGATGCATGGCGAATGACACAAACAAATGAAAAATCTACAGAGAAACTATTAATATTTTATTATTTTAGCTGTTGGTTGTACACATTTTCTTAAAATGTAAGTATTTTGCGATTGTACATCATTCATGAGAGTGGGCGGAGCTAAATATTTTTTAAGGTAGACATTTTTATACATCATGAGTAGGCCTAATATGTAGTTGAGTTTTGCTATTAATCAAGACTTTTTTAATTAACTGAATAAATGTGAACAGATAGTTTCAGCAAATGCATATTCAATCGATTAAGAACATCTGAGCTCACAACAGGTCTGTCTTTTATTCATTCATTCATTCATTTTCTTTTCGGCTTAGTCCCTTTATTAATCTGGGGTCGCCACAGCGGAATGAACCGCCAACTTATCCAGCATATGTTCTACGCAGCGGATGCCCTTCCAGCTGCAACCCATCTCTGGGAAACATCCATACACACTTATTCACACACATACACTACGGACAATTTTTAGCTTACCCAATTCACCTATACCGCATGTCTTTGGACTTGTGGGGGAAACCGGAGCACCCGGAGGAAACCCACGCGAACACGGGGAGAACATGCAAACTCCACACAGAAACGCCAACTGACCCAGCCGAGGCTCGAACCAGCGACTTTCTTGCTGTGAGGCGAACGTGCTACCCACTGCGCCACCGCGTCGCCCCAGGTCTGTCTTTTAATGTTTATCTATTATTGGTCAAAATCAATTACCCTTAAAAAAGCGAATAGACTTTTTACTTCCAGAACCTGACTTTTGGGCTCAATATTGGTAATTAATCAGAAGCCTCACACCTTAAAAAAAACTGCAAAATGGAAAGACCTGTAGAACTTTAATGAAGCAAACTATTCATCTCAAGCTCCACTGAACTGATGTATGCTCTCTCTCTCTCTCTCTCTTTTCTCTCTCTCTCCGTCAGAAGTGAGACAGCTCTACCCTACAGCACTAACCTAGAAATCCCCAGCCAGCCAATCACATTCAAGCATGGGCTGACTTTAGCTCCATTCGAATCCTGTGATCCTGAACTTGGTCCAAAGAACCAAATGATTCTGTAATTCTAAATTTGACTCATATTTTTCTATCTGAAAACTATTTCTCATCTTACATTCAATTCTATAGCTACATGATTTTAATTTGTTACTTTGATTTATTTTTGCATACATCAGAATTTGTTATACACTTTATGTTTTCTATTATGATATCTGAAACTGCATTATTTCTGGATTATAACTGGTTTGTTTCGCATTTAAAACATGATAATTTCTCATGTTTGCAAGTACAATATCAGGTGACCAGCAGAGGGCAGCATGTCTCGCGGTACCACACAGACGTTGTTATTTTAACCCTCACTAGAGAGTGCTAATGTACCACGGAAACGGCACCCGTGGTAAATATCAACATACACAATACAGTGCATCAGACTCAGTAATGAACGCAGACATCAGGAAGCGGCACTGGGGTCGTTAGGCATGTGAGATAGATGGATTCTCTTCTGCTTATCTTCAAGGGCCAAAGGCCGGGACAACTCTTGTGCTTCTTTCCTATTGATCTACAGATGCTCCAGAATTCAGCGGATTATCTGAATTTTCTTATCTGGGTCAAAGATCACTAGAAGGAATCCTCAAAATCTGCCGCTGTGGGACCATTCAAAAATAAAAATTCTGTCATCATTTACTCATCCTCCACTTGTTCCAATTTATGTATAGTTTTTAGAACACAGAATAAGAGATTCTGAATAATGTTGCAAACTAGCCAAGTGCTATGAAAGCTATAGGAAGTGTTATAGAATAATTTTAAAAAAAATTTTACTGACCCATATACACTTAAACTGGAACTGAAACATTAATAGGCAAACAAAGAAAGAGGTATCAAGAGATAATGAGAAACCTTATATTAATATTGCTATTATTATTATTAATGATAATAATACAATGGCACGATAAACAGATTGTTAGAATTAATAATAAAAATAATGATAATAATATATAAAATGGCACGATTATCCGATTATGAGAATTAATAATAATAAATTTACAGATATACATGGCAGGATTGATTGATGTTGATTTTAATTTATTATTATTAGGCTCTTTTTTAAATAATAATTTTTTAGGGGGTTTTAACCTTTAATGGATAGAACAGTGTAGAGAATTGACAGGAAATCATAAGAAGCAGAGAGAGCGGAAGGATCAGCAAAGGAATCTCGAGCCAGGAATCAAACTTGGGTCACCGTTAGCCCCTTAGTGCTATATGTCGGTGCACTTAACCACTAGGCTATTGACGCCAACTTAGGCACTTTTTAATTATTCATAATCTCTGGACTGTTGCAATATATTTTAGGAAATAGAAAATTAAATATTTTGCAAACTTGGTACAATATTTTCTTCCTGGAAAATCAGTGTAGAATGTATTAAGAATTCACACTTGATATATTTCAAGTCAACTCTGCAGCAAATCTGCAGATAGAGTTTTTTTCAGTTCCAAGTTATTAAATAAAATATTATGCTTGGTCTTCAAGTAAATCTTAAAATAATCTTTAATATATTTCTGACCTGAGAGTACAGTCTTGATGTAATGTGTGGAGATTTTGCTGCTGTCTGCTATTTCAAGCAGGAAGGTATGCATTTATACAGAAACTAGAACTTAGGTGTGGTTTTATAAAATTCATTCCTGTGTATAATTATTGTTTGAGACAGTGAACATATTGTGTGGAACTCTGCCATGATCTGCATTTGTAGGTATTTGGTGGAACCACCTGAATAGATCATGGCAGTATGAATATGAATATATACTCACCAGCATACAGTATGTTTTGGATGCTGGGTCCAGTAGAGACTGCTGGTTGCTGGTTTGCTTATACCCCTATCGGAAGTAGGATATCTGAGCTACACAAATTCAGATTTTCTTTAGAGTAACGTGTGATGACACTTTTGGTCATTTTTTGTACATGTGTTGTATGTTGCAAGTCCAGTGGATTGCATGGTGATTGGACCGGTGTATTCAACGCTTTTCCTTATGAAACATTATCCTTTTGATGGAGTTGCTCTCTTACTGGATCAGATCCTTGGGTCATTCCTCAATCTTTTGAACTCCCAGTCCTTTATTTCTCCATTGTTTGAACTCCCTGTCCTTTATGTGTTTAATAGTGTTTTGTTTTGGGTTAATAAATACACATTTTTCAATGTAAATGCACTCGTCTTTTCCACATTTGTAGTGACCTTGTTCGAGGGTGCGACAAGTGGGAGCTCGTCTGGGATCAGATTCTGGAATCTTTTAACACTTGACTATGCTGGTTGACCAGATCTGTACTCTGAAAATGCCAGGTTATTTCCACCCAATTCTGGGTGTAATAGGGACTAACCCAACTCCTGGGTTAATTTTTTTAATTAAATTAATAGAACCAAATTTAACTCAATGTTTGGTTTAGTCCATATTTTGCTCAGTTTGGGTTTAAATAACCCAATATTTTTTAGAGTAACCAACATGGACTGACATCAAATTCATGCTGATTTATGATGGATTTTTTAACAGAGTTATGATATTAACATTTAAAGTGTTTTTTTCCCTGTGATGATTATGCTGTAAATAATCAACAGAATATTATTTGGATTGTAAAGAAATTGTAGAAGGTTTGTCAGTCGACTACACTATCAAAACCTAAGTGAGCTTTATATGTTTAAAATGAAAGATTTATGCCCCATAAATTAAACATTAATACAACACTGTCTGTTACTCAAATCTTATTTGTTACTAATCTTATTTGTAACATTTTTTTGTGACTCTGTGAGTTTCCACAGCCCTTCTATATAACTACATATAGGATTTAAAAAAAACATTTTAATCAGATTAAGTGTTAATTAATCATTCAGACCTTTCTGTGATGCAATTTGACTGCCACAGCCATTGAAAAATGTGTAAACATTAAATATATATTCAATTCACAATACACAGTTTCAGAATTCACAAAAAATAAAAACATTTAATAGGTCAAGAATTGTATAGTGATTTAATAAAGATAATGGTATTAACTTTTTTTAATTTGAGCCCTAAACAACAGGAGATAAATCCCTCTCAAAAGACTAAGGACTATACAAAAGATCCATTTGAAAAGATGACCCTGTAATTCTGAAGCCCTTTGGATGCATAATCACTCTCAGGACTGTAAACGATGGAGTGCTAAAGAGTTAATAAAGATCACAAAAGCAAACACCTTGATTTATTTCTCGGCCACTTCCATTGAAAGCAATAATCTGATCAGTCATTAATGTGATTTTCCTGAACTCACTGGCTCTCTTTCAGTCTCTCAATGGCTCTGTTTTACAAAACAACTATCAACACATATTGTGGTTTAGATTGAGCCCCAAAATACAACTGATTTGATTTCACTTTTGTGGGAACAGAATGTCTCATCAAACTTATCTGACCAAATGGTTAATGATTGGCCCGTTAGATTCCCTCACAGAGACTGATTCCTTTTAGTTTGACTGGTAGTTTTTTTCAGTCCACTTTTATTAGGAAAAGCAACAACTAATGATCATATGCTTGCTTAAAGAGTGTCACGTTTCACATTCATGTGGCTGTGTTGCATAACTCATTAAAAGATATGATAAACATGTAAGTGATTCAGATGTATTCAATTTAAGTAGTCAACTAATCATCAAATTCATCACTTGCCCTTGTACACCTAAGCATTACACTATAACTCGTCATGGTCTATCAGAGAAGATTGGAAATTGAATAACAGTTGTCATAACAATGAGGTATTCACATTTTCAAGGTACAAAGCCTATAGCCAAGTGTCCGAGCCTATAGCCAAGCTGGTGTTCAGCTGCTTAAGCTTATTTAAACCAACTAGACCAGCAAAAAAAAGAGTGCAAAATCCATTTAAAACCAGCATGCAGGCTAGCTTAACCAACATGTGTAAACAACAAACCAATTAATGCTGTTATATGGTGTTTATAACAGCAGGAATATGGTTAATTTCCGTATTTTACGAAAGATTGGTAGAAAAGTACAAACTTAGCAGTTATAAAAGCATCGCGTCGGTCAGGTATGATGAGTTGTTGACCCTCTTCCTCTTCATTCATTCATCAATACCAACGTCATAAATAACACTAGACGTTCATAGCTTGTGCTATCCAGCGCTTGTGTGATCAAAATGCAATGTCCAGTGTCATGTTAGCACGCAGAGCCATCGCATGAAAAACTCTCATAAAGAGGGCACATAGACAGTAAAACGGTGCACCAGTGTGTGAGAGAACGAGTCTGTGACACGAATAAGCACACGTATGGCTTTATATCGTCTTTTAACCACAACGAGAATGAAAAAGGAGTTGATCAAATGCAAAACACATCAATGTTGTTCACTAATGTGTGTTTGCACTCGGCGACTGTTCAGTGTGTGTTGGGATTGTTCTGAAGCGCTGTCACTCGCTCTATTTTTCTCGATGGCGTCTTTATATCGAAAAATATACTCCGCCTGCTGATCTAATGAATGATAGTGCACACTTCTTCTGTAACTATTGCGTGTTTTGAGGGTTATGTGGATGTCCTGGACATTATGAAGATGTGGGTTTTAATCTCTCTATCTCGGAACAGTGCCGAGATGTTTCACGAGCTCTGAGTGGCTGTCTCGGGCTGTCACTCAAGCGTGTGACCAATCACAACTGTCCTTACATGAAAACTATATTTTCACTCACTGCATGTACAGTAGACTGTATGTTGCAAAAAAAGTGAACAGAGAAAGACACCATCGAAGGGGTGCGAGAGGTGGACAACGGACCTGTTAAGTCACTTTGGTGGCCTGTTGCAGGTAAGTGGCGACGCACATGCACTGTTGGACTTTATTTTACCAGCGCGACGCCGATGTGACACTAATATTCAACATCCAGGAAGCTCTATAGATAGTGGATCTGTGATCAGAAAAGCGTTCCCAGCATGGTGGTGTCACCATCTAGAAGTGGGTGCGATGAAATCAACTCAAATGCAGCATAAAAGTTTAAGCAGAGTACGTTGACTGTAAACCCTGTCAGGAAATCCTGTTTAAATTTAGGTGTGTTTTGTAACAAGGTACAGTGGCTGCTGGACTATCATAGACGAGCAACGAACTAGCTGTCGGCCAGTTATACCAGCTTAAAGTGATCATGCAGGTTTTTGCAACATGGTATTTGGTAGATGATCATTAAGCTGGTGTAAAAACAATAAACAAATAATAAAGCAATCCATTGCTTATATGAGATGGTCAAGCTTGTTTTAGAAACATTATGACTGGTCAACCAGCTAATTATGATGATTATGATTTAGTTAAGTTCAGAGAAGTTAAACTGTATAAAATAACGAAATAGCATGCCAAATTGATTTCTAGCTAATCAGATATTATTTTATTATGGTCAACCAGTCTAATGTGATCAAACTGGTAGAAAAACAACAAAACAGCAACCGACTGGTCATATGAGATGCTGAGGCATGTTTCTGAAACATAATGACTGCTCAACCAACTAATTATGATGATTATAATTAGGTTAAGTTCAGAGAAGTTAAACTGTTCAAAATAACCAAATAGCATGCCAAATTAATTTCTAGCGAATTAACTAAATAGCCTGTCAGCTGATTTCTAGGTAGTCTCTTAGATTCTCATAAAATGGGAAACCAGCAACAACAAGTCATGTGAGGTGGTCTGGCTTGTTTTGGGAAAATGGTGACCAGTTAGCCAGTTGATTATGATTTAGTAAAGTCAGTCTAGAACAGCCATGTATTGTGTACAAAATAAATAAAATGCATGTTATCCTGATTTTTATTTATTGCTGGTCTGAGATAGTCATTAAATACAAGACCAGCAACAAAACTGCTTTTGGCTAGACTGGTTTAGGGAACTAGTTAATTATATTTCATTAAGTCAGTTCAGAACAGAAATGCGCTGTTAGCAAACTAATTATTGAGCTGTTATTAAACTTTTAAACCAGCAACTAAACAGCTAGTTTTTGAAACGTTTACTGGTCAGCCAGCTAATAATGGGTCTTTTAAATACAAAACAGCTATATATGCTTAGATTAAATAAATATGTTAGCTGATTTATATGTGGTGTGAAATGGTCATAAACAGGTAGACCACTAACAAACCGGCTATGGGCTTGTCAACATGATGACTGATGAACCTGCTAATTATGATGAAAATGATTTAATAAAGGTGTTCAAAACAATGTAAACAAGTTAACTGTGTTTTGGAGCGTCTTAGCTGGTTTCTAGCTGGTCTAAGATAATTAAACTAAAATTAAACCAGCTACAGACTATATACTGGCAGGTTATGTGAGGTGGTCAGGCTGTTTTTTGGAATATTGTGACAGGTCCACCAGTTAATTATGATGATAATGATTTAGTTCAGTAAGTCCAGATAGAAGTCCATCAACTGGTAGACTAGCAGTGACTGGTCAACCAGTAAATTATAATAATTTAGTTTTAGTTAAGTCAGTTCAGAACATATTTCACATGTTTCATTTCTCATATGTATTTAAAACATGGTAGTTGGATTCAAGCTGGTTTAAGTTAATCAAACTATTAAACCAGCTACAAACCAGATACTGTGAAGTAGTCGGGTTGGTTTTTGGAGTGTGTTGACTGGTCAACCTGCAAATTATGATGACAATGATGATGTCATAGCCAAGTCAATCCAGAACAGCAACACAGTTTGCACAAACTAAAAAGTGTTTTGGAGCGTGGTTGCTGGTGTTTAGCTGGTCCTCAATGGTCATTAGCTGGTCGTAGCTTGTAAACCAGCAGCAAACCGTCTACCAGCTCGTCACAAGGGGGTCAAGCTGATTTCTGATCATCCAGCTGCCATGTTCTCATACAAAGACATCGTATTACATCGCGTTTTCTAACAGGACAGCGACTGATCGAGGATGATGATGGTGATGTGACACGGTAGGCCAGTGAGTCCAGCGCTGTGAACATCCACACACACACTGTGCACACGGGCTTCATAACAGAGCAGTCAGTGGGAACACTTGAACGCGCGGAGGGGGAGGAGGGCTGCGAGAGAAAACAAACCGAGAAAATTGTTCGCCTGAAACGAAAGTACCACTACCAAGTGCCATTCGTCCCCCACCGTTATTTGTTTTCGGAGTGATCGGTGCGATTGCGATGTAGTTTTGTCGACTTCACGCTGCGGTGTTGTTGCTCCTTTCCAAGCATCCGGTAAAAATAATATAAGTGTCTGTGGGGCTACTGTATGGACGGCCAGTGCAGAACTGTTCTGATGTGTCAATAAGTTTGAGGCTGGAATGAGAAGGCCCTGGCGTTCCGACCGGATTTCAGGGGTAAGTTTGCGTTCACAGATGCCGCGATGACTGAAAACTTGGACATATTTTGTGTGCGAAAAGCCCCGAGTTCCGATTGATCGGGAGCTCGCGCGTAGACAGTGCGAAATTCATGCCAGTTTGCTGTGCTTCGGCATAAACAACTTCGGCGATCGGCGTGTTTGACACCTGCTCTCACCGAACATCAGGGTTTCTGTGAAATTCACGACGGTTTAACCATGTACGAGCGACCGTGCGATTATTACATATAGGTCTGCTAATGACACGTTCAGGCGAGCTAGAGCCATCTCGCATCACAGGGGCTAGCAGGCTAGCCAGCTACTTTTATTCTATCTGACTAAACGGAGCGAGAAACCAGAGCACAAAACCGTCTTATCTGAAAAGTCTGCCCCGAAAACCCCTAGTTTAAGTAATGAAAGCTCGTGGAGGGGGATCTCTCTCTGAAAATGCCCTGGCGGAGTTTGACAGGAGTGAGATTTATACTTCATCTTCCCCAAAGCAAGATGGACTCTCGGCTGTCTGTCTTGTCAGAGCCCAGATCGACATTTTGCACCGAGATGCAAACCGGGCACAGTTCAAATAAGGGGTCAGATGAGTTATGAAATGAGCTCGATGGCGTAAATAATTGGAGGATATCATCGACGTCTTGCTTTGTGGAGTTCTTGATTCGGTGATCGAGACTTCTGCAGAGACACACACTCGCGCACACACACACGGAGAGAGCACCTCTCTCAGGCTGTACCTGACAACTAAACGCTGCAATACTGTATATACCGTCCATCCACTCGACGAAACTGTGTCGGATGTGCTTTAATACGACCTACGTGAACGAGCCGAAGTATGGCAAGCCTCTTTACCATTTGTTAGATAAAACTTGTTTGTTTATTTACATTATTAGGTCTTATTGTGTCATTTCACCACTGACCGTTCATGAGATAGAAAACCGTTCACAGATGAGCAGGTGTTCACATTGACAGCGTTCTGCAATGGCAAAGCCACAGGAAGTCATTCATTTGACATGACAAACAGCGTCACGATAAGATGATTAACAGTATGACTACAGAGTAGGAACGCTGACTAGAAATCAGATGTACAGCAATTTTGTGACCCTGTCTGATTTAGGTTGTGTTCACACTTGCAGTTCAGTTAATTTGGTCTGAACCAGATAACAAACCAATAGATTTAGGTTGTGTTCACACTTGTAGTTTTGTTCTCTTGATTCAGATCAGTAAAGTAAATAGAACATTTAAAGTTTTGTCCGGTTAGTGTTCACACTAGTTTGTAAGACCAAACCTTAAGATATTTAACAAAAAAGGCTTTGTTTTGTGTATTTGTAACAGAACTTGCCAAACACCCAAACTGAAAGCTCATAGTATGTGTAAAGGTGTCAAAACCATGCCTAGAATTCTATCCTCACACAAACAAATAAAGAATTGCTGCAAGGAGACCTTTTTCTACACCTGTATTGAACTGTAATGGTTGACATTGTGAGTATATGATGAGGAAAAAATGGATATGGTTGAGCATTCTGCCATTTGGCCTGTATGGGCTAGTTATATGTTGTTGGTGCATGAATCAATTGCTGGGCGATATGAAAAATCTCATATCCTGATAACATTAAATATCATGGTGTAGTACCATTTTTCAAATTCAATCAGTTAATAGTTTATATATAATGACCACACATAAAAGACTTAAAAATTTTTTTACATTTTAAAGTTTATACTCAGAAATTTACTTGTTCATATGTGGCCATATTTCTAACTTTATTTAAAACTTCAGGGCAAATATTTGCTAAAAAATGTATAATTATAAGTTAAAGATTATTGAAATATAAAACACTTTCAAAACTTAATGAATACAGGTCAACATAAAGTAAAAAAAAAAAAAAAAAGTAAACAAAACTTCACTAAATAAAGTGCCAAATTTAGACCTTGTATTTTCAAGATTCCAAATTTCACACTGTTATTCATGTTTCTGTCTGCATCCCTGTAATGCCGTGTAATATTACACTCAAAAATTACCACACACAATGTATTTTGTGACACCACAAAATGAACGATATAGCATAATATGTTCATATAATATATTTTGTCATATTGCACAGCCCTACATGATGCATTCACATTTTAGTCAAACCTTGTCTGGTGCACTCCGAAGTTCAGATGGCAGAGTTCATGCTTATTCTGTTGAACCTCACTAACAGAGCCATCACATCACAGTTTGTTTTAATCAAGTGTGAACACATCCTTAGTTCTGGTTTGCTGAGTGTTGGAAAATATATATACATATAGACAGAGAGAGCAGGGATTTGGTTCAAAGCAGACTGAATTATTGGAGACGTTGCCATACGTTACTAAAATATTTTGTTTTGTTTTCACCAGAAGATGAGTTATGACATTGAGTAATTGGTATTGGCTGGTATCGGCAGGGTCAATTATATTTTATAAGTCAAAAGGAAATGGAAAAATGCATCATATTTGTTTTGTTTGTATAAAGGACACTTTCTTGTGAGGAATAACCTGGAATTAGGTGACAATAAAAAGAAAAACGGCTGTTTGTAAGATCTGCACTGCTAATACTTCACAAAGCAATTTAACACAATTAATCTGATATTGCAGAGTCGCTTTTGTTTGTGGCGAGGGAAAAAGGTTAAGCCTAAAAGTTTGTTTTTTTAATTCAGTGTTAATATGAATTAATACAATGGAAAGATTTCTCATTTATGCTTCACAGTTTAGTTTATGGGTCAGGAATTTCAATGTCACACTGGGCTGCACGATATTGGAAAAATCTGGCATTAATTAATAATAATCTTTAAAAAAGTTACAAAGTGTACAATTTTAAAAGCTCAAATGATCCAAACTCTCTTGAAATGTGTACAGTCACAGGACTTAAAAACACATGCAAGTGATAAACTTTTACTCTGTTATACTTAAACTTTGCAGTGACTCCACAAAGCTCATGTTTTCTGAAATGTGTGCTAATCAACTATAATCCAGACTTATCATTGAACATTGTGTGAAGATGTGACCACTGCAGATGTGCATGTTGCGATACTGATGCTGAAACAATATATTGTGCAGCTCTATCACATTAAGTTTGGCAAGAAAGAATATTACTTTGTTTTATTTACTAAATAGTTGCTTGTCACTATTGAACAGTACAAAAAAAATCTGTTCATATTTTGACATTGTGAGTGGTATTATAGTTTCCATTAATCAAGTTAAGGCATAAATGTTACAACAGCTTGCCATATCTGAAGAGGCTTTAATGAATTCACTGGATGCTGTGAGTGAAGCGATGTCTTAACTTTATTTTTGATAGTCACCGCTGAAGGTGCCACCTTAGTTTGCACATATGCCGGTAACTAATCCACAAACACAGTTAAAATGTCACTGACCGAAGAGGTCAGACTGGGGACAGCATAATGTGGTGCATTTGGCTTTTGCTTTTGATGATTTATTCCTGTACTGAGGGCACAGTGTGTTTTTTTTGTTTCACTTTGTAGGTCATCTTCATCGCATGATACAGCCTGACTGACAGATCCATCCTCATCTTTCAAATACCGTATTTCCATATTCTGTGGCTCTGTAAGTACGCCTTCACTTCATGCCATGTGTTTTCCCCCCTCCATCGGTTGTTATATCTCTTAAATTTGCAGCCTAATTGGAATCTGATGCCTTAACATCGTGGATCAAACACTCATTACATCACAGATTTTAAGCTTGTGCCTGTACATAATCACCTGCTTATTGGGTTGTGCTCAATCCGAGATAAAACACATATTCATTCTTCAACCTTTTATTATGCAAAGAGCCAGTCTGTTCAAACACGGTCTACTTTTCTGAATGACTGCATCCATAACAAACTGCATTTTTGATCATCTTAGGACATGGTATTATGAAATGCATAGTATGTTATTCTTTTAACCCTTCCATTGTAATCTGTGAAGAATAGGCTAAAAATACCACATTGTCTTTGGTAAATCGGAGCCAGGCTTTGTGACATTGTCATGAATATAAAAAAACAGAATTGACGAAAAATTACTATTTAAACAGCGTTGACTCATTTGAAAATGAAATGAAACACATATGAAGCTGAAACACCTTTCAGCATATCATGCTGATATTAATAAGATATAACCTTTTCTAATTTGTGACACTGGGCCGAAATAAATGCTGAATACATAAGCTTTCCATTGATGTGCATTTTGTTATTATAGGACGATATATGGCTAAGATAAAACTGTTTGAAAATCTAAAATCTCAGAAAAAAAAACTAAATACTGAAAAGAATCGCCTTTACATTTGTCCAAGTGAAGTTCTTTTTTTTTTTTTTTTTTTTAGTTTTTTATTGTACAGTCGTGGCCAAAAGTTTTGAGAATGACATAAATATTGGAAATTGGAAAAGTTGCTGCTTAGGTTTTTATAATAGCAATTTGCATATACTCCAGAATGTTATGAAGAGTGATCAGATGAATTGCATAGTCCTTCTTTGCCATAAAAATTAACTTAATCCTGAAAATAACTTTCCACTGCATTTCATTGCTGTCATTAAAGGACCTGCTGAGATCATTTCAGTAATCCTCTTGTTAACTCAGGTGAGAATGTTGACAAGCACAAGGCTGGGGATCATTATGTCAGGCTGATTGTGTTAGAATGGCAGACTTGACATGTTAAAAGGAGGGTGATGCTTGAAATTATTGTTCTTCCATTGTTAACCATTGTGACCTGCAAAGAAATGTGTGCAGCCATCATTGCGTTGCATAAAAATGGCTTCACAGGCAAGGATATTGTGGCTACTAAGATTGCACCCAAATCAACAATTTATAGGATTATCAAGAACTTCAAGGAAAGAGGTTCAGTTCTTGTTAAGAAGGCTTCAGGGCGTCCAAGAAAGTCCAGCAAGCGCCAGGATTGTCTCCTAAAGAGGATTCAGCTGCGGGATCAGAGTGCCACGAGTGCAGAGCTTGCTCAGGAATGGTAGCAGGCAGGTGTGAGCGCATCGGCACGCACAGTGAAGCGAAGACTTTTGGAAGATGGCCTGGTGTCAAGAATTTGCAGCAAAGAAGCCACTTCTCTCCAAAAAAAACATCAGGGACAGATTGATCTTCTGCAAAAAGTATGGCGAATGGACTGCTGAGGACTGGGGCAAAGTCATATTCTCTGATGAAGCCCCTTTCCGATTGTTTGGGGCATCTGGAAAAAGGCTTGTCCGGAGAAGAAAAGGTGAGCGCTACCATCAGTCCTGTGTCATGCCAACAGTAAAGCATCCTGAGAACATTCATGTGTGGGGTTGCTTCTCATCGAAGGGAGTGGACTCACTCACAATTTTGCCCAAAAAACACAGCCATGAATAAAGAATGGTACCAAAACACCCTCCAACAGCAACTTCTTCCAACAATCCAACAACAATTTGGTGAAGAACAATGCATTTTCCAGCACAATGGAGCACCGTGCCATAAGGCAAAAGTGATATCTAAGTGGCTCGGGACCAAAACAAATTTTGGGTCCATGGCCTGGAAACTCCCCAGACCTTAATCCCATTGAGAACTTGTGGTCAATCCTCAAGAGGCGGGTGGACAAACAAAAACCCACTAATTCTGACAAACTCCAAGAAGTGATTATGAAAGAATGGGTTCCTATCAGTCAGAATTTGTCCCAGAAGTTAATTGAGAGCATGCCCAGTCGAATTGCAGAGGTCCTGAAAAAGAAGGGCCAACACTGCAAATACTGACTCTTTGCATTAATATCATGTAATTGTCGATAAAAGCCTTTGAAATGTATGAAGTGCTTGTAATTATATTTCAGTACATCACAGAAACAACTGAAACAAAGATCTAAAAGCAGTTTAGCAGCAAACTTTGTGAAAACTAATATTTGTGTCATTCTCAAAACTTTTGGCCATGACTGTAGTTTCCAAATTTACATACAGGTTTTCATTTCATTGAAATTCATAGGGTTTTCTACATAGGATACACAAAACAACCCAACATAGGAATCCAGAAAATTGTAGAAAAGAAAAACAATACAGAAATACGAAAATTACATTAAGGATTCAAAGACATCATAAGAACAGTCAAAACAATCATAATTGTTTTGTATACAATCAAAACAAAATCAGATAATACTGATTTGTTGCTTTTCAATTGCAATTCAATTGTGTATTAATTTTTTAACCTATATTGTGGCACCCAGTTTACACTTTTTTCGATAGAGTTTTGATATATTTACAGCTGGAAATTTACAAAAGATCTTCATGGAACATGATCTTTACTTTCTAATGATTTTCGGCAAAACAAAAAAAAAGAAAATCAATACCTTTGACCAATACAATGTATTTTTGGTTATTGGCAAAAATATACCTTTGCAATGCAACATAAGCCTAGTTTTGTGGTCAATGGTCACATTAATTAAAATCAGAACTGTAGCTTTAAGGTGCAAAGTTCATACAGCTAATACAAGAATATAATAAATTTTTTCATTTACTTTTTTATTTTCATATACTTTTAAACAAATAAAAATTATTTTCATAAAAAAATGGAGAGTTTGTTTTAAATCTGAACACAACAGTTGTAATAAAATGTGACAGACATAGAAAATGGCAAAAATAAAGTAGTTTAAATGTAAGAAAATTAAAGTAAATTTAAGAAAATACCTATAATTGTAATACTATAAAGCAGTTCGTACTATATAACACAATGGAGTTCAATGCTAAATACGCTAGTCAACCTGCCTTGCCTTAATTTGCTCTGTTGTGCTCTATTCGTTGTGTAACAGTATTTACATTTGAATTAATCAGATTCAGGCTGCACGGTGGCGCAGTGGGTAGCACGTTCGCCTCACAGCAAGAAGGTCGCTGGTTCGAGCCTCGGCTGAGTCAGTTGGCGTTTCTGTGTGGAGTTTGCATGTTCTCCCCGTGTTGGCGTGGGTTTCCTCCGGGTGCTCCGGTTTCCCCCACAAGTCCAAAGACATAGGGTACAGGTGAATTGGGTAGGCTAAATTGTCCGTAGTGTATGAGTGTGTATGGATGTTTCCCAGTGATGGGTTGCAGCTGGAAGGGCATCCGCTGCGTAAAACATATGCTGGATAAGTTGGCGGTTCATTCCGCTGTGGCGACCCCAGATTAATAAAGGGACTAAGCCGAAAAAGAAAATGAATGAATGAATGAATAAATCAGATTCATTTACAACATTTAATTAAAACATTTAATTTCAGTTTGCTTTTTTGTAGCTTAGCAATAAAACAAACAGAATGTTAAGTTAAAAATCAAAATGATAATCTCTGTCAAAGGTATTTTCCCATCATTCTCTCAGGTGGGATGGCGGGCCAAATAAAAGGTTAGCATGGGCCAACTTTGGCCCGCGGGCCCTAGTTTGGGCATCTCTGCTATAAAGAAATATGACCTTTTTTTTAACTTTTACATTTATATTTACATTCCTGAATTTGGGCAAACACTTTTATCCAAAGCAACCTACATTGCATTGAAGTTACTGGTTTTATCCCTTCTGGAAATCCATTGGAATTGAACCCTCAACCTTGGCATTTCTAATGCCATCCTCTACTATATGATTTACAAGAAGGCCAATTTACTTACTATAGTTTACAATGTTTTTGCTTGTAAGACATGTAAAAATAACAAGAATTGACAGATCATATTGTGAAAGTTAGACATCTCAATGAGGAACTTTGCTACATCCCAATTTTAAAAGTTCCACCATCCTGTTTATGTGCCTTATCTTCTTTACACTATGATTTATTTTTTATTTAATCTTTAATGATCTGGTGCCACAAGTTTCCTTATCTCAGTTGCATCTACCTGTCTGTCAGTATCAGCTCGGTTTACCTGTTTGTTCTTCAAATAGATCAGTTTAGACTAAATTCACATTAAAGTTATGAATAATGTCCTGTGGGCGGCACGGTGGCTCAGTGGGTAGCACTGTCGCCTCACAGCAAGAAGGTCACTGGTTCGAGTCCCAGCTGGGCCAGTTGGCATTTCTGTGTGGAGTTTGCATGTTCTCCCCATGTTCGCGTGGGTTTCCTCCGGGTGCTCCAGTTTCCCCCAGAACCCAAAGACATGCGTTATAAGTGAATTGGAGAAACAAAATTGGCCGTAGTGAATGTGTGTGTGTGTGTGTGTGTGTGTGTGTGTGTGTGTGTGTGTG
>CAIGQV010018202.1:11893510-11908788 GCA_903798115.1 Danio jaintianensis
CAGGGCGAGAGGGGAGCTTGAGTTCAGGTAGGTCTCGAGAACTCCCCAAAATGCTTAGCTCAGGACAGCAGCCGCGTATTGAAGAAACCCCCCAAAAGGCAAAATCAATGCTATACCCGGCTGCTGGGTATAAATATTGATGGAGAGAAGAGAGGCTCCTGCGGGAGCGGTTTTGGGCACAGGTTCTTGGAGAGTCTGAGTATGGGCTTGGAAGGGGCTGGATGATTCCTTGAGAGTCAGACTCTGGGAGGGGGGCTCCTGCAGGAGTCGGGGTAGGTTTTGGTTGATGAGTGCTCCTGCAGGAGAGGGGGTGAAGTGGGGCAGGGGGGGGCGTAACTCCGAAGGGAGTAAAACTCGGGGAGACTCCGTGGGAGTCCGAGTTTGGGGAGTGATGGCTTATGCGGAAGAAAGACAAGAGTAGCGGAAGAACTCAACGCTAAGAGACAGGAGAGTAGCGGAATGCTCAACGCTAAAGGAAAAAAGTAGCGGAATAAATCGACGCTGTAAAGGGGGAAGGGGTTAGAGGTGGGGGGTTTGGAGAAAAGAGCGGAATCATTCACGCTGGAAGAAAGGGAAGAGATGCGGAGAAACTCGACGCTGGAAGGAGAGAAAGGAGATGCGGAGGATCTACCGCAGGAAGGAGCAAGAGAGTGCAGGATTGCTAATGGCTTGGGAGGGACGGTGGCAGACTTGTGCAGAAGTGGGGCCTCGGGGGCACTCGGGGGAGTGGAGCCTCGAGGGATATGACCTCGGGGGCACTCGGGGGAGTGGAGCCTCGAGGAATATGGGGCCTCAGGGGCACTCGGGGCAGTGGAGCCTCAAGGGATAGGACCTTGGGGGCACTCGGGGGAGTGGAGCCTCGAGGGAGATGGGGCCTCGGGGGCATTCCGCGGGAGTGGAGCCTCGAGGGGGAAGGGACTTGTGGGCACTCCAGAGAGGGGCGGGGGGGGGGGAGGCGCTTGCTGGAAGCGTGACAGGTGAAGGGGTGGCCGGGGAAAGGGCTTGGCGTGACTCCGGGGGAGTCGGCTCTAAAACTCCGTGGGAGATGGAGCTGGTGAGAGGGAGTGAGTAGGGGGGGGGGGGGGAGTGTAACTCACGCTAAGAAGAAGAAGAGGAAAGAGAAAGGGAAATGGCAGAGTCATGCTCGTGCCCTTGAGCCCTTGATGGTGGATGTCGTCTGTTGAGAGACAGTTGTGTTTCCCTGAGGTGGTGTTGGTTGAGTCGAAAGTAGGTTTTAAAAGCGTCTGAGAACCAGCAGCCGAGGGCTTGTATCTGGTATTGGGTATTGGCACCCGTTGTGTGCTGCTGTAGTGGCGCTCCAATCCTGAAGGAATGGCTGGAGAATGATTTGGGGGAGAAGCCGGATATACGTAGTATATCTTAAGTGTTTTTGGAACCCAACGGGTTACTGGACAGTTAGCGTCGTCAGTAAAATAGAGGGGAGGAGGGTAGGGGTCTTGAAATTTCCTAAGCTGTAGGAAGGCGGATAGGGTTTGAAAGGAATGTGTGGGGGAGGGGAGGTAAAAAAAATATATAAATAAATGACCGTAGCGGGTTTGGTCTGTTTAATGGAGAAAGAAATGGTTTCTTTATCCTGTATGGCTAGGTCGGAAATAGTGGGGTGTGTGAGGGGGTTGAATTGGATGTAATTGTAAATTCTGAGCATCTGAGGAAGCCGAAGGCAGGGGTGAACATAGCGTCTAGGGTGTGCGCTGTGTGGGTAGTCCGGTAGTCCGTAGTAGTTGTAAGCCTTTGGAGAGGATGTTGAGTGTGATGGGTTATCTGGGGTCTGGGGTGGAGGGGTGGGATTTCTGAATGCCTTTGATGAGGAGTATGGTTTGTGAATTAGAATAGCCTCTGAGGGGGATCCGTGGATTTATTTATGGAAAATTTGGATCCCGCTTAAGTAACTCCTGATTGTGCTGGCCTGTATAATTTTTTGGAAATATGTAGGTAGGAAATGAATGAGGTGATTGTAAGGAGGGAGAATTCGGGAAAAGGTATAAGATATAGAGAATGAAAGTGTATGAATGTGTTCTAAGCTGTGAGATATGACTGGAGGGTTCGGGGGCTACTGCTTGTAATATGAGGGAAAGGGAAAAATTACGAAGGATATGTAGGGGTTGGTTTATGGCAATATCATTTCTGAATAGGGAGGGACAGGCGTAGGATGAGGATCTGCTTCTGGAGCCAATAGTTGAAATTTCTGGAAAGAAAAACGAGAGAGAGAATCAGCAATTCAGTTTATGCAACCTGGTACATGTTTAGCAGTCATTATGAATTGTTTTTTAGCTGATGTCCATATAAGACGTCTTAGAAGGGGCATAAGGGCGGGGAGTGGGAGCGCCGTATTATTAATACATTGTATTGTAGCTTCATTGTCGCAATGTATGAGGATGCTGGAGGCGGACCAATTATTTCCCCATAGGATGGCTGCAGAGACTAGTGGGTATAATTCGAACAAGGATGACGATTGTTGGTGTTTAAGCATTTGTGGGGGCCATGGTGAGGCGAACCAGTGTCCTTGATAATATCCCCCGAACCGACGGAAGGGGCGGCGTCGGAGTATAGATTGATATCGATAGAATTAAGTCGCTGTAGAAAAGAACGGCCGTTCCATTGCTTAAGGAATAAGATCCATAAGCTGAGTACGTCGCGACTGTGAATATTCAGGAGAATGGAGTCTTCTAGCCCTTGTACGGAAGTGGTGAGCTGAAGGAGGTGAGTAATGAAAGTCTGGCTTGTGGAATGATTTGCGTTGCGAATTTAAAGTGCCCGAGGATGGAAAGGCATTCGCGCTTAGTACATTTCTGTTTCTCTAAGAAGACTAGGGAAGGGGAGATAATGCGGTCGATTTCTCTTGGGGAGAGATGTTTGGAATTTATCGGAGTCTAGTTTAATACCCAGGAGTTCAATGGAAGTGCTGGGTCCAGAAGTTTCTCTTCTGCATGGGGGGATGCCGAGATCTGCGAAAACTTTGAGTGATCGCTAGATATTTAGCGGGCGGCTAGCGCAAGGGGAAATGATGAGGAAGTCGTCTAAAATATGGATTAGGAGGCCGTAACTGTTGGATAGGATCCAGCATAAAGCTTCTAAAGCGTATCGAAAATTTGGGGCTACTTCTGCAACCGAAGTAAGTCGGACTGCGAAGTAGAATAAAGGAACGCCACTGGATACCAAAAAGATGCCAAATTCGGATGAATTGGCAAGATTTTAAAATGCTGAAATATATCGACTTTTGCGAGCCAAGCGTTACGTCCGGCTATTTGATAAGAGAGAAGCTTGATCTATATCGTGGTAGTGAAGCGAAAATCCGTCTGGCGGAATGGTGTTATTAGTGCTAGGGAAGCTGAATTATGCGGAGATGAGAGATCGATAATCAGCCGTTTTCCGGGAATTTTTCGAGTGGCGATGCCTATAGGACTGATGCGAGAGACGCTAAACGGAGGAGCGGAGAATGGACTTATCATGAATTTATTGTCTGTTTCTTTTTTAATTAAGGTCTACTGTTTCTGGTTCCGTTATTGCTGATTGAAGATTAGGGCAGAAGAGGTTGGAGGAAGGAAGAGCTGAAACGCCCGGGTGGAATCCGTGGGTTAGACCTGCAATGGGAAATTCAGAGAAGTTAGTATCAGGGTGAGTACGCAATTCGTGAGCTAGTTGGGAAATGTTGACAGGAGTCGACAAGTAATTTCTTGATTTTTTAATTTGATTTCCAACTGGGCAGAACTAATCGGGCGTGGGCGCCGCCGCAGTAGCTGCAAATGTGGAGAAATCTTGTAGAGTAGGGTTGAGAGCGCCGAGGGTGGGAATTGTAGTCCGTTTGGTTGTAGTCTTGTGGGTGGGTGGTGGTTAGAGTTGAAAGTTGAGCTTGGGAATCCTGGGGGCGTGGTCTGGTGGGAGAGCGGTGGTGTGTTTTTGTTTTGATTTTTCTTTTCCTTGAGGATGGTATGGAGTGTAGCAGGAGAGAATTTCCTGGTGTTCTCTGCTGGTGGAGATGGAGGTGAATGGGATTCTGAAGTGGCGTTGGAGTGTAATTTTTAGAGTTCCGATCTTTTGAGGGATCGTGGAGCGTGGATGCCGAGGTCTGAGAGGTGTTTCCTGAGTTCTAACAACGGTGATCCTTTTCGCCGGTTGGATGAGGGAGGTGGCGGAACATAAGATGAGGTAGGTGCAATGTTCTGTTATCTTGGTGCTGAGGGAGATGAGGATCTTGTGCGGTGGAGGCGAGATGAAATGGAGCGGGTCAATCTTCGGCCTCTGGAAACAGCCTCGGACTCGGGTGTGGAGCTCCGCGGGGCCAAGTGGTGGTGAGATGCCGCGAGTGTCTCAGGCGGAGCTGGGTGATCTTGAGGGTTGTTCTCCAGGTAATCGAAATAGCTGGTGTTGTTGTTGTTGTTGTTGCTGGTGTTGTCATTGTTGTAGTTGGTGTTGTTATTTTCCGTGTTGAGGCGGTAGTAGTTGACGAGTGGTCCATTGCTTTAGTCTGCAGATGCTAGCGCTAGTACGGTCCAGGCTTCTTCAAGACGAATGTGACTGAAGAATATGCTCTGGTTATTTATAGCGATTTAGGAATCCTCTGATTGGTGGAACGTGCATTAGCTAATGTGGACCAGCTGTTATCAATCATGATCACGCGCTCCTCTCGAAATTAGTTTACGAATAAACTTCACTTTGGTCCGCTTATCTAATTAATAAACAGCGCAACACAGCAGATTATAACCAAAATTCTTGTTGATTAGTTTTTATCTTTTTGACAACATTTTAGTCATTTTTGTTTTTTCCCTCAACAATATTGCATTATGATGTAGTCACTGTTAGTATTTATTGATATCCATGTCTTCACACGTTTGTCTCATCCTAGTCTTGGAAAAAAAGGTCATCAACAAACACTTTTCATCCTTATTTTACTTGACAAAATGAACACTGCATGGTATGAAGATAGTTTGAATTTTACTTTATTCTGCTATCCTTACTTACATACATGAAATACAGTGCCCTCCACCCACTATCTAAAAAATTACCCCAAATTATGTCTGGTGTCTGAATAATTTTTGGTTTGACTGTAGCTAACATAAAATTTCCTTAGCATAAAAAGCTGCTAGTTTTAAGATTATTGATGAAAAATTATTGTAAATGTAAATAATCAATTGTTAGAAACACTGTTAGAAGAATGCAATATTTGATGTTATGTTCTGTCTTTTACAGTACAAGGATGCGTTCATGAAGGCTAACCCCGGATACAAATGGTGTCCCGCCACCAACAAGCCAGTAAAGAGTCCTTCTCATTCCGTTAGTAATTCCCGCAAGAAGGTCTGGTCTCTTCCCTCCAACCCAAGCAAGGACCCTTCAGTTGCCAAAAAACAGCCCAAAAATGACAGCACACCTCAGCTCAACTTCGCCATGGCTGGTAGGAACAAAACAAGCACTTAAATATCTTACCAGCCCCAAACATTTGAACCATAATCTACATATGTACACATTTAAATGTTTTTTTTAATCTCTAAGGGAAAATTCACACAGAACATGGTTTTCAATTAGAATACGCTGCTATTCTGTTGTTTTTTCAATTAAATACGCTTGTTGGACATGGGCTTGTGTCTTTTAGCCTCGCACAAGAGCACCACATTTTTTAGACGCTGTGTCAAGTTAAAAGAATTTCAACTTTTACACACAGCAATGAGTTCTCAATGAGTTCCAAAACAGTGGACCAATTAGGAGAACTCAGAGGCAGGGCAAGCATTTTGAGCTTCAGTTTGCAATAGCAAGTTAGCATGACAAGTGTTTTATTTGAGAGCAACATGGCGGAGGAGACACTTTTTTTAAAACCATTCCTAAGCTCAGAATCTCACGTTTTTAGATACAAAGATGCATTCTGTGTGAATAGCCCCTGAACCTGTATTTATTAGTTTAAAGGTTTTACTTTGAAATATTGTAAGTGTTTTAAAATATAATGTATTTCTGTGATAGCAAAGTAAAAAAGAAATCAGAATTTATGTGAATTTTTCTGTAAAAAGGCTAGACTTGTTAAGCTTTTTATTGGAGCTGCACGATATTAGAAAAATCTAACATTGCGATATTTGTTTTATTTTGCAATATATATTGCGATAGGAATACAATTTCACCAGATGACTTAATATCTCTATTTGGAAAGAATTTATAATGTTAGATCGATTTAGATAATTCTGCAGTGGGAGTGCTTCTCCATAAAATCTAATAAACAATCTATAAACCTTTTGGGGTCTCCTGACACATTTTTGTTATTGTTTGTGCTATTTGCAGTGCATTGCTGTATTTGCATGTGTTGTGAGTATTTTCATGCACGTGTTTAATCAGAGATTGATGAATTAATGTTTACTATTTGTATCTCTATAAAATCCAATTTTTTCCTCTCCTGTGATTATAGATCCCAATAAGATGGGTGGCCTAAGCATGCTGCTGTTAGCTGGGGAACACGCACTGACCGCCAGAGAGGTACAGCAACATACATTTAATGCATATAAAAATTTTATGTGAAAAGACATCCTTTTTTGAATGCAAACTTATAGACTGTGTGCAGGGGTCCCACTGGTCCTTAGAATCCTTGAAAATTTGTGAATCTAAAAAAATGAAATTCAAGGTCCTTGAAAGTTTTTGAAAATAAACATGCATAGATAGAGGTCCTTTTAAGTGCTTGAATTTGTTATGAGCATGAAGTGTTCTGGAAAAAAATCCATGTGGTTTTCTCCGATCTGCTTTATGTGTTGTGATTTTGCCTACATTGTTGCCTGTGCATACTAGCTTGCTTGATTTACATTTGTTAGGTGCATATTCATGTTACATGAAATGTTTTACATATGAAGGACTTTCCTTTGTACATTGCATGACATTATGCACACACAATACTACTTATAATCTAAATATACATATTAACCTAAATAGTTTATTGGTGAATTGCTTTGCTTGTTAAGATAATGTAAACCCATGAGGCAATAAGAAATTAAAAGCCTGTTCATATATTACATTTTATGCAAAGCAGATATGACAAATAGGATATCAGAACTGTTTCGTATGGCCAAACATAAATGAAAAAAAAAAGCTTCTTTGCGTTGTGTTTGACATGCAACAATGTATCGAACAAGGTAACACAATGTAACTTTTCTCTCATTTGAATGTCCCACATTAAGTCCTTGAATATGTGGGTACAGGACCTGGAAAGGTCTTGAAAGGTCCTTGAATTTAACCTTGACATATTGCCAAATTATGATTACTATTAGAATTGCATGATGCCTATTGACTATTCTGAACAACACAGAATAGATAATACATAAAAGACTGTTGGTATTAGAAAGTCTGTAATGGTTGATATTTTTGCATATCATATGATTTTGGATATTTCATTGCCCATATTTGTTTCTCATATGTTATATTATGTTTAAATCTCATGAGAAGATTAAAAACACTAATGATGGATTCATAGTTTTAAAATTAATACTTAACAAATATCAAAATGTGCATTTTTAAATGATTTAATTACACAAAAATAGAAGCCATCATATGAATTTTTTTATTTTTATAATTGTCCATATTTTAATATCAGTCCATTCATAATAAATGTTAATAATCCTGCAGTTACAATGAAAATCAGAACAGCATCTGAAATTGCAAATACACCACAAAAATAACATTTCAAATGAATTACATTGTAATTGTAGATTTTTGCGGCCGGAACACAGCCAACGCTCCAGTCAAACAGCCTTTTAAAGCCAGGAACACACAGAGAGAGCTCCAGATGAGAATAACAGTTATTAGTCTAGATCCATGTCCTCATATCTGGATGTGATTGAGACAAATCTGCATCATTCTGTACTCACGGCAGACCTCTGATATAATGAGCACATGATCAGTGCTCACGTAAATAGACTGTGACAGGCCCATCTCCACAGATACAGCAGCGGCCTGTGACTAAACAGACTCAAACCACTGTTTTTGGGCCCCAAACTGGGTTTGCGTGCCATTAGGAGGTGCATATACTTCATAAATCTTGGCGCTTTCGAGGCGTTTTGTGTGCCAGTGTGTGTGCGATTGAGGGATCTAAGCTGTTTGTGTGTGTTCCTGCGGGTTCCTCAGACTCTCACCCCTGTTAATCCTCTGTAAATTCCATTTTCCTGCCACTAAGTGATCCTAATTGCCTTCGGCGCAGTGCATTTGTCACTGAAGAGGGCCACGGGAGGTTTATACAAAACAAAAGGCAGCGCCTCCATGTTTTGCGGACAAATCACATTACATCATCTGTTTAGAGGAGCTTTACCTGTTAGCTGTATGTGATGTTTAACCAGGAGTTATCTACAAAATCTCTCTGTTGTTGAATGCTATCTCACACACAGGTTGATGCCTGTCATTGGTGCACAATGAAAATTTGCTGTTTTTTAACTTTTAAAACCTTTAGTTAAAGTTTAAGTTATTTTTTTAAATCTTCCAAATGTTTTTGAGACAATGGTGGACTTTTATTTAGGATAGACACGTTCAATTGATAAAAAGTTACCTCAAAGACATTATAATGTTACAATATATGTTGAAAAGATTTAATAAGAATTATATTCTAATTTAAGTATTTAGAATTATATGGAATTATTTGTTTAAAAAGAAAAGGCTGTTCTTTTTTTGGAGCTTTGAAATTACATTAAGAATTAAATTAAATTGTATTAAAAAAAATAAAATTATGAATTATGTATTAGATTTAATTGCATATTAGAGATATATTACAGTTATGTTGTTTTCAATTGTAATAATATGTTGCAATAATTCTCTTTTGGATGCATTTCAGTTGGTGAGCATAAAAGAAAAAAATCTAAGCTTTAAATCATCAGTGTGCAGCTACTTTTTAAAAATGACAAAAGTAAAGAAGGAAAAGATCAGTACATCGATTTCTATTATTATTTTATTATTAATATACAGTTGGAATCATTTTAAAATCAAAATCAGTTTGTCAATCTTCTGTGTTTTGGCATACCAATGTATAATTTTTGTTTCTAAATATGTACATTATGCAACTATATGTAAGAATTAAGATAAGAACATAAGTTATTGTTCAAAGACAAAAGGAGTTTTCAAGAATCAATACAATAACATTCTAATACAGCTTTTAGTATTTTTCCCTTAATTTTATAATCTGTCTGAGCAAAATATCACTAGCATTTTTATTACAGAAAACTCCTGCTTAAATGTCATCTTGTAACAATGTGTAACAATTGTTTATATGCCCAAAACTGTTTATTTAGAAGAAATCCTTTAATGACATAATACAAAATGTATTTAATATATAGCATCATAGTGCAGCCCTAAAGATTAATTAATTGTCACTTGAAATGTAAAATTTTTCCAATATACTTCAAACCAAAAAATTATTTTAATAATTTAAAATAGAATATTTAGTTTGATCACTTTTTCTTTTATGTTTTAATAAGTCAAAATAGGCATGTTGTTTTAATTTTACTTAAAAATGTTTTTTTTTTTATGTTAAAAATGTTATTAGTGAAAGTAAAATGTCAAAACATGTGAACTAGACACTTTACTTAATTATAAATTATATATTTTTTTAAATCTGAAAATGATTAGAGCTATAATAATATGTTTATTTGAAATCCTTACTACTAAAGTAGCCCAAGTCAGTGAATTTCATTAAACACAATGTTGACATAATTATTCGTCTGTTTTTCCATTGCTGATGCCTAGTTTTCAAGTGCAGCACATTTCCTGTCACATTATCTATCACTTCCTGTTAAGACAGCGATGGCTATATATATATCTTTTATTTTATTGACTCTACCTGTGGCTTTTCCATCAAACTGTCAACAGAGGGAGGTGTTGAGTTGTAAATGTCAGCGGTCGCTTCAAGGCGAATGTTGATTTAAGATGGTTTGTTTATGGCTTGTTCTGCTCCGCTGATTTCATTTCAAAAAATTTTTAATGCTTTCAGATTTCCTCCAGCTCTTCCCAGACTGGATGCACAGATGTTGCTAAGCACACTGGGAAATCAGCCCTTTTCCAGCTGGCTGAGGTGAGATTACCTAGAAAACTTGTCAGTCAGACCCATAAAACCCTACTTAGCGCTGAGACGTCTCACATATGGATGGTTGCCTGTGAACGTGTAAATGATTTGGTTAATGATCTGAATGTGTTTTGTTGGACTCACGATTTTTTCTCGCTCTCCTCAGATTTCTTCCAGTCCAGCACAGTCAGCTGGAGGAAGTAAGAACGCAGAGGACACAAGCTCACTTACACATGTAGAGGTGAGGGACAGTCAAATTGTTATTTAGCTTTTCTAGTGCGTTCTTTAAATTACATCTGAACACTGATTATGTTCACTTTAATGTACTCCTTAGGCCTCTGGACCGTCTCAGCCAAGCTCACCAGACCTGCCCAAGAGTTGTGTTAAATCACCCCTGTTTCAGCTGGCTGAGGTACAGTACTAAACTAAATTAGCATGTGCTTTTTGTGATCGAACAAAAGGGGTCAGCTGGGATTAGAGTATAAGATTCTGATGGTTTGATAACCTTAAATAAAAATATCACAATTTCACGGTATTGTTATTACTGCTCTAAAGTATGTTCTTTTTAAATGTCTGGGTAAAAAAAAAACTATTTTTTTTCCCCCATTGAACACAATATATTTTATTTTAAGAAACATTTAACACATTTTGGAACAGTAAACATGTCAGGCTAAATAATTAAAATAAATCATTGACTTCTGATATCTTTATTCGTTTCAAAAACAGATTTCTTTACAACTTAAAAAAATCTTTCTTTTATTTGATTGTAAAGTAAGCCACTGCACAGTTCAGGTCTATAGCATGCTGGGATGTTGGTGTATAAGTGATTTGTTTTTCAAATGTTTGCTGAATCATGGGCTGACCAGTAGCTTCTTTTTTAATGATCAATATTTTTATTCAAATTATGCTACGTACATACAAATAAAACTATATACAATCAGATGCCATGAAATAAAAAAATATATAAAAATATAACTAAAAATCAGATATGCTGTATATGATTGGAATGTCAGCTTTTAAGCTTGTCCAGCAACATCACAGCAATTTTGGTCCAGCTTCGAAATGTGTTGTCTTTTGCATTATTATTCCTGACCAGTAGCTTTTAATGTGGATGGTCCTTTTCTGCTGGAGATACTGTTGCCCTAAAAAACATCTTTGACAACACGTTAAAAAAAAAACAACAACTTTCAAATACCACAGGAATGGTATGACAGAAAATGGTAGCGGTTTTAAAACCTTGACTTTCCCTAACTGTGGTAAACCTTGAAACCCGGTATCATCCCATGCCTAGCTTTGATCATTACCATTTCCACCTAGTATCAAAGAAACAAAATCAAAAGGCTCATTTTACAACTCCTCTAGAGGTAAACAGTTGAGTTTTATCATTTTTGAATCCATTCAGCTGATCTCGAGAATTTACAAGGAACTTTGCTGCTGCACCATGGCTGTAGCAGGCACAGTAATATTACGCAGTGCCTAAAAAATCTTGTAATAACTTATAAACATGATATTTTAGATTTTGCTTAATTTTACAATTTTACAAAAACATTTTTTTTTTTTTTTACATTGTCATACAAATTGGGCTGCACGGTGGCGCAGTGGGTAGCACAATCGCCTCACAGTCAGTTCTGTGTGGAGTTTGCATGTTCTCCCCGTGTTCGCGTGGGTTTCCTCCGTGTGCTCCGGTTTCCCTCACAAGTCCAAAGACATGCGGTATAGGTGAATTGGGTAAGCTAAATTGTCTGTAGTGTATGTGTGTGAATGAGTGTGTATGGATGTTTCCCAGTGATAGGTTGCAGCTGGAAGGGCATCCGCTGTGTAAAACATATGCTGGATAAGTTGGCAGTTCATTCCGCTGTGGCGACCTCTGAAATAGAGACTGAGGCGAAGGAAAATAATGAATACTAATAATATGAAATAATTCATTCATTCATTCATTCATTTTCTTTTCGGCTTAGTCCCTTTATTAATCTGGGGTCGCCACAGCGGGATGAACCGCCAACTTATCCAGCATATGTTTTACGCAGCGGATGCCCTTCCAGCTGCAACCCATCACTGGTAAACATTCATACACACTCATTCACACACATACACTACGGACAATTTTAGCTTACCCAATTCACCTATATCGCATGTCTTTGGACTTGTGGGGGAAACCGGAGCACCCGGAGGAAACCCACGCGAACACGGGGAGAACATGCAAACTCCACACAGAAATGCCAACTGACTCAGCCGAGGCTCGAACCAGCGACCTTCTTGCTGTGAGGCGAACGTGCAACCCACTGCGCCACCGCGTCGCCCTGAAATAATTCAGCAATAACATATTTGTCTAATCTATATACTTTCAATGTCCATCAATTCAACAAAACAGTCACTAGACTTTCCAAATAGACCGAAATATAGGAATTTTGTTTTTCAGATATTTTGGATTTTGGATAGCTTTGACAGGCCTAACATGGTTTTAAACCAAGTATTTGTTTCATGTCCCTCTAAACTGTACAATTCAGTGGTAAGAAATTAATATCTTATATACTACAAAAATGAATGACATAATTACTTATTAGAGCTTCCAAATAGAGCAAACATCACTATTGCTATATACTTTGATTTTGTAACGATTTGAAAAAAAATTATGTCATGAACTGCATTATAGATTAAAAAAACTGAACTGAACGAGGATTCAGATCACATTAAGGGATTACAATATAGTAACTAACTTTATGTGACTGTTAAAATAACTTTAGATTATAATTACAATTATACAATTATTATTAGAATTTTTTTTATTAAAATTGTATGTTAGTATAGTGCTATACAAACTAAACACTAACTTTCAGCTAACGTAAAGAACATTCTGGGAACCAAAAAAGTTTAGCGGGGTATTTTAGTAGATTACTATGTACTTCATTAGCTAAAACCTGAAATATAAGCTAAAACATTCTGCCTTTTTTCCCCCACAGAACCTTTGTTAGCCGTTTGCTAGTTTTCGCTATGTAGGCAAATATTTGTCAGTCAATGACCACAGCAGAAACCTTCAGTAACTTACAGAGTGCCAGTAATACTCGTCACTTCTGCTTTCGCTGGTGTTTTACCTGCGAGAATACCAACTTCCTCCATCCATGCAGCCATTTTGATACTGCTGCGTTTCTAGTTGTTGCTTTTGTTTGTGCCACTTCTTGTCAACGTCATTAACAAGACAAATCAGCTGATTTTGTTTGGTTTTAAAAGGAATTTGAGTAGTTAGCGCTTTCTCTTCTGAAATGGTGTCACGAAGTAATCAAGAAAGAATGTGACACGAGGATTGTTGTTTAAAGCTGAATTGTTATTTTTAAAGGATTATTTTTTAAATCACTAATAATGGTGGCACAGAATGTGACGCATGAAGAGTGCTGTATTTAGGCAGTTTTATGTTGAATAAAAACTATAAAAAAATAAGCTGAAATGAATTACACCAATTTCCTTCACAGCCTTTTTGCTAATAGAGCATTTTCAGTTTTATGCATTTCTCATTAACTTAATTAATTGAAAAGCATAGTGCTTGTCTGTTACTAATAAAATTGGACAAAAACACTAAAATGGCTAAATATAAAATAATACTTATTTAAAACTAGGGCTGCACGATATTGGAAATAGCAATATTTTTTTATTCTGCGATATATATTGCAATATGAATACAATTTCAGTTGCATAACTATTTGCAAAAATTTATTGGGATGATTCTGTAGGGGAGTGCATGTGCATAAAATATAGGAAGCAAACTACAAGCATAGATAAAATCAATAAAGAAAAAATACAAATGAAATAATCAGTGTTTTATTGTTTTTTCGAGGAGTTGAACTGCATACAGGTATACAGTAATTGAATAATCAAATGTAAAATAATACTGCATAGTCTTCGTTTTATAAACAGTTAAATAAAATTAATCGTTTTTTAATTTGTCAAAGTTACAAACAGTACAATTTCTTAAGCCTAAATGTTTCTAAAATCCTCACACAGTCACAATTATAATCCAGACTCAACATTGCATATACAGTCATGGCCAAAAGTTTTGAGAATGACACAAATATTAGTTTTCACAAAGTTTGCTGCTAAACTGCTTTTAGATCTTTGTTTCAGTTGTTTCTGTGATGTACTGAAATATAATTACAAGCACTTCATACGTTTCAAAGGCTTTTATTGACAATTACATGACATTTATGCAAAGAGTCAGTATTTGCAGTGTTGGCCCTTCTTTTTCAGGACCTCTGCAATTCGACTGGGCATGCTCATAATCAACTTCTAGGCGAAATCCTGACTGATAGGAACCCATTCTTTCATAATCACTTCTTGGAGTTTGTCAGATTAGTGGGTTTGTGTTTGTCCACCCGCCTCTTGAAAATTGACCACAAGTTGACAATGGGATTAAGATCTGGGGAGTTTCCAGGCCATGGACCCAAAATCTCAAGGTTTTGGTCCCCGAGCCACTTAGATATCACTTTTGCCTTATGGCACGGTGCTCCATCGTGCTGCAAAATGCATTGTTCTTCACCAAACTGTTGTTGGATTGTTGGAAGAAGTTGCTGTTGGAGGGTGTTTTGGTACCCTTCTTTATTCGTGGCTGTGTTTTTGGGCAAAATTGTGAGTGAGCCCACTCCCTTGGATGAGAAGCAACCCCACACATGAATGCTCTCAGGATGCTTTACTGTTGGCATGACACAGGACTGATGGTAGTGCTCATCTTTTCTTCTCCAGACAAGCCTTTTTCCAGATGCCCCAAACAATCGGAAAGGGGCTTCATCGGAGAATATGACTTTGCCCCAGTCCTCAGCAGTCCATTCGCCATACTTTTTGCAGAAGATCAATCTGTCCCTGATGTTTTTTTTGGAGAGAAGTGGCTTCTTTGCTGCCCTTCTTGACACCAGGCCATCTTCCAAAAGTCTTCGCCTCACTGTGCGTGCAGATGAGCTCACACCTGCCTGCTGCCATTCCTGAGAAAGCTCTGCACTAGTGGCACTCCGATCCCGCAGCTGAATCCTCTTTAGGAGACGATCCTGGCACTTGCTGGAGTTACTTGGGCGCCCTGAAGCCTTCTTAACAAGAATTGAACCTCTTTCCTTGAAGTTCTTGATGATCCTATAAATTGTTGATTTAGGTGCAATCTTAGTAGCCACAATATCCTTGCCTGTGAAGCCATTTCTATGCAATGCAATGATGGCTGCACACGTTTCTTTGCAGGTCACCATGGTTAACAATGGAAGAACAATGATTT
>CAIGQV010018202.1:11914075-11966308 GCA_903798115.1 Danio jaintianensis
AATATCAATACCACTGTTTCTTTTCATCACAAAGCTCCATAACCTGATGTCATTGTCTGTCCATATATAGATGTGTTTGGCCTCTGAGGCTGAAAAGATGGAAGCTCGATCCTCTCAGCCGTCTGGCGGTTCTTCCTCTTTATGTGCTCAAAGTAGAACAGAAATCCCAGACCGCGAAGAGCAAAAAGAAGCTTCTGAACTTCCTCTCACCACATCTTCATCCTCATCATCCTCTACCTCCGGCTCCACCTCGTCTACCCCTACTAAGACCAGCCCATGTAAAGCACCCAAGAAGAAGAAAAAGAAGAAAGAAAACAAGGAGTCGGACGAAAATCCGGCTTCGCCCAAAAAGATGAAGAAACGGCAGTCGCCCGAGTCGGACCTGGACAGCGTGACATTCACCATCGAAGCGGTAGTAAAAGGAGCTTGGGGTTCAGAAGAGACGCCCAAGAAGAAATCTCGTCCCTCAGAGAGCGAAAGCAGCCCGACTGCGGAACAGTCTCCGTCTGTGAAGAAGAAAACGAAACCCAAACCAAAAAAACAACTGAAGTTAAAAGACGACGCCATGGAGGAAGAGGAAGAAGATGAAGACAAAGTTGCAATTAAGCCTCAGGAAGTTGAGATGGTAACTGAGGAAGCTCCCATGACCCCTAAAACAGAGTGTGAGGATGAATTGGACGTGAAAGTGGAGCCCCCTAGTGGTGTGGAGGATGCAATGTTGCAATACTCTCCCCTGGAGCCAACAGAAGTGGACGAGAAAGAAGACCCAGATGCCAAACCACTTGAAAGCAGACAGGAAGATAAAGACCCAGAGGTGAAGCAGGAGGTCTGTGGGTCCAGGAAGTCTGAGAGAAGCTGTAAAGGAGCGCTTTATAAGACTCTGGTGTCTGAAGGGATGCTCACATCGCTGAGAGCAAATGTAGACAGAGGTAATGCATCCTGCTTTTGGTTGATTTTATCATATGCGGAATGTGAAACTCATTACCCATTAGTTCCAATTAATACTGTGTAGCAAATAGTAGCATGGAAAAAATATACTTCCCATTTTTGACACCTCTGTGTTTTATTCTGCAAAAGTGACAACGCCACAAAAAGAGTTTCAAGAGCTCAGACTTAGATATGCTTGGCGTTAATGGCAGGTTTGGCATGCTGTCCCGGGAGAGAACCCTGAGCTCGGAGATAATTGACCCCAAGGCTCCCGCCCGGTCAATAAGCATATAAAGGGGGTCCGAGATCAGGTAGGTCTCAAGACCTCCCCTTAGAAAAGGGAGGAAAAGGAGGAGATGGGGTGGAAGGGGAGATTCTTCCAAAACGAAGATAAGGCAGTAGGGTAAAATCGCTCTATTTATTGTAAGCTTGGATCAATATGATTGGATTATTACTAATTACGCATGAGAAACCAGCCGTGCTCAATCATATCACGTGCTCCTCTCGAAATGAGTTTGTGAAACTTCACTTAAATTGTGCTTTCTAGCATTTTATCTAAGAAAGTGTTTCTGAGGGTCATTGGACTTCCACTGTAGAACTGAAGATATATTTATGTTAACTCATATTGTACTGAATTTAATTTAGTTTTTATACTTAAGGGAATAGCTTTAAAAATAAACCAAATCATTAACTCACCCTCAAGTGACTAGAAGTTAATGAGTTTTTGTGTGTGTGTGTGTGTGTGTGCGTGTGTGTGTGTGTGTTAAACACAAAAGAAGAGATTTCGAAGAATGTTGTAAAGCGGTAGCCATTTTCATCCATACTGTGGGAACATTCTTCTTTCTATCTTCTTTAGTGTTTAACAGAAAAAAAGAAGCTCAAACAGTTTTGGAATAAGATGATGGGGTGGGTATCATGACAGAATGTTTTGCTGAACTACACCTTTAATATGATTCAGATGGCCGTGATCTTAAATGATTCAAAGTAAAAGTGAAAAAATGTATGAATGAATGAAAAAACATGTTTCTGATTTGTTTTCTAGGGAAAAGAGGTTCAATGCGAGGAAGTGTGTCGGATCACGAGGGCAGCTGGAATGACGAGAACTGGGGATTTTCGCAAGCTGCTACCAGCAACCCGAAAAAACTCAAGAAGTCCAAGTCTAAAGATGAAACCACCGCAGGGTGAGCTGGAATTTCTCCATCACATTATTCACTGATGATGCAGTGATTATTCTTGTACAAGAGTTTTTTGTTATTATGTTATTGAGGCCGCTTTTAACTAGCTGATTAATCAGATTATGAAAAAGGCAATTTTCTACAAAAAGAACCTACAAAAACACTGAAACATAAACATGTAAAGTGAAAATGTTTATCTTTATACAAGCAAATTGCATGTTGCCTTGCTAAGTAAAAGGGTAGTTGTGCTCTGTGTTTCAATTGTTTAATTTGTGATAACACAAGGAAATATGCTTATTAAGGAATCTGCAGAAGAATGGCAGTTAATCAAACACTAGAGAGAATGAAAAATATTAATAACTTTAATATACTGTTGTTTAGCTTATTCTCTTTTTTATCAGCGGTAGCCACAGTGGAATGAACCGCAACCTAACTTTAATATAAATATGATATAACATGAATATATTATATAAATAGTATAAAATTCTTGAGCTTTTTTATTTTCTATGCATTTTGTGCATGGTAAAATTCAACTAAATTTAGGCTGATTCGCTTGCAAAAATACATACTTCCTCTTTTATGACGCCTCTGTGTTTTACTCTGCAAAAATGACTACCCCACAAAATGAGTTTAAATTGTGCTGTCTAGCGTTTTATCTAAGAAAGTGTTTCTGAGGGTCATTGGACTTCCACTGTAGATCTGAAGATATATTTATTTATTTATTCATTCATTCATTTTCTTTTTGGCTTAGTCCCTTTATTAATCTGGGGTCGCCACAGCGGAATGAACCGCCAACTTATCCAGCATATGTTTTACGCAGCGGATGCCCTTCCAGCTGCAACCCATCACTGGGAAGCAGCCATACACTCTCATTCACACACATACACTACGGACAATTTAGCTTACCCAATTCACCTGTAGCACATGTCTTTGGACTTGTGGGGGAAACCGGAGCACCCGGAGGAAACCCACGCGAACACGGGGAGAACATGCGATTTATTTATTTATTTATTTATTTATTTAGAAATATGATATAATAGAAATATATTATATAAATAGTATGCTTCTTGAGCTTTTTGTTTTTCTATGCATTTTGTGCATGGTAAAATTAAGCACAATTCAGGCTGATAAGCTTGCAGTTAAATTCCTTAAAAAAAATAGGTCACCAAAAAACTGATAAATATATAAGATTTAAATGTACTGACCGGCGTCACAGTGGCGCATTGGGTAGCACGTTCGCCTCACAGCAAGAAGGTCGCTGGTTCGAGCCTCGGCTGGGTCAGTTGGCGTTTCTGTGTGGAGTTTGCATGTTCTCCCCGCGTTCGCGTGGGTTTCCTCCGGGTACTCCGGTTTCCCCCACAAGTCCAAAAAAACATGTGGTATAGGTAAATTGGGTAGGCTAAATTGTCCGTAGTGTATGTGTGTGAATGAGTGTGTGTGGATGTTTCCCAGTGATGGGTTGCAGCTGGAAGGGCATCCGCTGCGTAAAACATATGCTGGATAAGTTGGTGGTTCATTCCGCTGTGGCGACCCCGGATTAATAAAGGGACTAAGCCGAAAAGAAAATGAATGAATGAATGAATGTACTGACCTTCAAGCAATACAAATTGTAGCTTACTTTTATCTTCGGTAAAACATTAAAGAAGACTTTTTTGCTGAAACTGTCATCCTTGGTGATGGAAACCAAGTGTTTGATAGTCAAAAAACACATATAGACAAAACAATAATAATAATACCTGTGGCTGCTGAAAGCACATTGAGGGCTAATGAAGCTAACCAACAATCTTAGGACTGATTGGTGTGATGTTATAAATGATCAGTTTCTCTCACAAACCCACTGTTTCCCCTCGTAAGAGCTCAAGGTATAGTCAGTGTATTTATTTTGTTTTGCCTGTGTATACATTTTCCTTTTGACTCTTAGCTTTTTAATTACGTATTATGAATCACCAAGGACAAAAAAATTGGTTTAATAAGTTTAATTGTAGGTAATTAATGTTGTAAATAACTTGACACATTTCTCAAAAGCAGTCAGTTTCTGTGCATTAGATGAGTAATTCTTTACGTAGCCTAACATTACACATTTCAAGCATGCACCATACTCTTATTTGCCACCCCATGATCATAGTTTACCAGTTTACAGTTCTATTGTATGTCATTGTGCAAGATTGAAGGGAGTTCATCTAGAAGAGCCTGAATTTATGTGAGCAGACGCTACACATAGACGCCTAATGCTTTACTATCTATAAACCTCCCAGACTAGGAAAGCTTGAGGAGGAGTTCGAGAAAAAGTTCAACAGCTTACCGCAGTACAGCCCCCTGACATTTGACAAAAAGAGCGTGGCGGTCACCAAGAAGAAAAAAAACAGTACGTCCAGCCCTCCTGAACCACCCAAAACCTGCAAGGGTGAGTGTGCTGCATGCATGGAAACTGACATCACTTCCTCAAGGCCCACACACACTCCTCATTTCCTCATTGGCTTTACTTTCTTAGGAACTAGTCATTTCATGTTCAGAATGACATGATCTCCATCTAACATAGCATGCTGTGTTGTATTTTTTTTTTTTGCTCTATTTTATTGCTTTTGAAATTAGGTTCATCCTCATCTCAGAAAAAGACCTTATTCCACAAGATAGTGAACAAGTACAAACACAGGAAGGAAAAATCCAGTGGCGCAGACAAAGGTGACACTGCACAGCCATTAGAAACTGTTCTTCATTTTCTGTTCAAACGTCACGAGTGTGTGTGTGAGTGTTGGAAACTGTGCCCGTTTTGTGTTGATTGTTGTTTGTCCGTGGTTTACTCTGGTGTTTCAGTATTTCCTGCCGCAAAGAATTGAACGTGGTCATATCTAGGTCATTGTATACTCTTCTTTTCTTAAATGGGCACACGTGCCACCTTTATGTAAATACTATCATCCGGTATGCCACAATAAAGCTATCTTTTTTTGTATGCCCAAAGCATCATTTATTGTCAGGATGTCTGCTTTGTGATGTTGTTTCTTCTTTTTTATTTATTCATGTATGTATGTATTTATTTATTTATTTATTTATTTTAGAAGTCGGCATGTTTGAGCCTGTGGCTACAGAAAGCAGTCCAGCGGTAAAGTCGAGCAGTCCGTGTGTGTCTCCTTCTCCCGAACCGCAGAAGGTTTTGGACACACCTGTGGGCAGTCAGAAAAGGAAGGCCAGGAAGAATAAAATCACACATTTGGTGCGCACGGCTGATGGTCGTGTTTCACCTGCAGAGGGTGAGCTGGGCCACAGTTTCCTGTTGAAGAGTTTTATTGATCATTTCTCAGTAGCTAACTCCTTCTAGAAATGTTGTGAACTCTTTAAGCTAATAATTCAAATCCTTTTTTTATATTGGAATGGCTTGTTTATTTTAGTTTTGACCATGATTTATAGAAGACATCAAAATTTGAATTCAGTTTAACAATAGTATATGTATCAAAACAAATGTCATGTGTTATCTGATGACATTATAAAACAAATCCATTGTCATTTTAAATCTTAATACTTTGCCACTTTCCTTCACAATTTGAGGTTTTACCTATTTGTTCGTAAGATGTTTGTATCAATTCACAAAATAATATAGAATTTATTCATTAATATATGGTCATAAATACAATGAGATTAGGTTTATCATTCCTTTTTTACAAAAATGTATTAGTTTGAATCAAAATATAACATTATTTCTTAAATGTTTTAACATTTTATTATCACTAAAGTTATTTAAAACATTAAAGCAGACACTTGCGTTTAATATAGTTTTGGCAATTTAATTGGGGCGGCACAATGCGGGCCCCACAGTCCAAAGACATGCAAAATAAGTGAATTGGATTAATTAATTTGGCCATAGTGTGTGAATGCGAAAGTGTAGGGGTTTTTCCCAGTACTGGGTTGCAGCTGGAAGGGCATCCGCTGTGTAAAACATATGCTGGAATAATTGGCGGTTCATTCCACTGTGGCGACCTCTGATAAATAAGGGACTAAGCTGAAAGAAAATGAATGAAATTTAATTGGATCATTACAGTGGCCCATTGAATGGGACTTTTTGTAATTTGTTATAAGTTTTTGTTTTGCATTGTAGAGAAAAAGAGGAAGAGTTGTATATATAAATAAATAAAATGAAACCTTTGCAAATATTATAAACATGTATTTTAGTTTCTCTCACTAAGCAACAAATTCTTTACAATTTTATTGATTTATTTTCTAAAGACATCATTTATTATAAACAAGCCTCATTTCATTCATTTCTTTCAAAGCCATCCTGAAACCTCAAGCATGTGGGAAATAAGCTATATACTTCTTCACGTGCCTCTTTCATTCAGCACAGTTGATCTGGTTGACTGATATGACTGTGTTTTTCAAACTAAAAACAGTAAAGCTGACGCATCGTGCAAAAACAAAACTTAACCACTGATTCCACAGTAGATTGCAGACATACTTGTAACATACGTACCACAACCAGAAATAAAAATAGGGCTGGTCGATAAAAGATTACTCCGATATAAACCAACCACATTAACAGGGTCACTTCAACTCAGCATGGTGGAACTTCATGTACAATAAAATACCTTTTTTAGGTCACTGACATGACTGGATTCTTCAAGATCATTTCTCTGTTGCAGCAGAAGACAAATCTAAGGATCAGACCAAGAATCAAGATGAAAAGCCATTCACTCAAGAGACATTATGCAATAGAGGGGTTTGCTACACTGACCCGAGATCAGCAGAAGCAGACTTGACGGATGCGCCTGGCAGCCTCCCGGCCTTCTTCAGCTTAGCTGCTCTTGCTGAGGTTGCGGCCATGGAGAACGTGCACAGGTAGGGTGTGCGGTATTTGTTGTGTAAGAAATTATTATGACAGTTAACTAATATGACATTAAAAAGTTAGCGTAGTTAAGTTAATACACATACAACACAAACAAACATCTGTGAAAGGCCATCCCATTTCTTCAAGAATTTAAAACTTAGTGTTTTTTAAACTAAAGGCTGCGAATGTTGTGAAATCTTGTAAAACTGTTTTTTTATTGCGAGTGACGACATGTTGATCTTTCCAAAATGCCAGACCTGTCAATGTGCCTGCAACAGTCAATACAAATCAATGCATAAAATATAATGCTTAATAAAAGTGTTTATAAGCATTGTTTTGTTTACAGTGGTTACCATGGTAACTGCAATATTTTCATATTTTTCACTACTTTTTTTTAATCTCAAATACGTTACTGGGATACAATTTCACCTACATGCCATTTATGCCATGTCCTCGTGCACGTTCCCAAGAAATCAACCAGCTTGCCAGGCATTTATCGCCTTTAGATCCGATCTTGCGACTGACTTGCACCCTTCCCTAAACCCAATCGTGTTTTCAAAAGCAAACGAGAAGAGAAAAGCACATCACAGTCGCATAGTTCTACCATAATTTCAGATAGATTTTTTACCTGGTTTTTAGAACCATTCTTCGCCGGACTCAAACTCAAACTTTATTTGTCGATAATATATCCCAGTAAACATTGGTAGTGATAAAAGAAATAAAAGTTGTCATTTTACTCAGAACCTGCAGGCAAACATATGCTGAAGCATGCACTTGTAGCCCTGGGCAGGTGACTTATTTCTAATGAGCCTGCGTTGGGAAATTCATTCATTGTGAGAACTCTTATAGTGTGTTATGGGTATTTTCTAGCCATTGACTGTACACCAGCTCTATACTCATTTATTGCAGTGCATTGAGGGATTGATTGAGTGCACTTTAGAACATCCACTATGGTTTTGGACTCCACTACAAATGGCTACTTTCTCAAATAAATGGAGTTAACTTGTTAACAGAAGTTCAAGAGCAGGACCACGCCCCAAATTGCCTCCTTATCCAATCACATACTGCCTAAACTTATTTAAAGCAGATCAACCTTCTAGCATTGTTTATCTCGTTCTCTCGAACCCACTTTCCCTCCCTCTATTTCCTTGTTTCCCATTAACAATCATTATAACCCTCTCTTCCCTCCTAGGGTCCTAATCACTCTACCAAAATATTACAGAGACGAGATTACCCCCATTCTGGGTCTCTGGGCATCATCGTATGATGCTCAATCAGCCTACCTACTTATTCATTATTCTCTTCCATTCCCCTTTATCTCACTGTTCCCTTACATCCCTTTTCATTCCTACATCCCTACAGGATTTGAGATACAGCCAAGTATTCCTAGTAAGACCTTTATTAGCTTGTTCAGGTGTGTTTGATTAGGGTTTGAGCTAAACTCTACATGACCCTGGCCCTCCAAAACGATTCCAATCCAGAACGAGTGTGGTGACCCCTGGTTTAAATGCTAAAATGAAGTTAATCACTCTGTAAAATGTTATTATTTTTGCCAAAACTTCTATTTTAAATGTAATGTTGTTTAAATCATGGTTTTCTAGAGTCATTTTATCGTTTACAATGTCATTAGACATTTACAGAATTAATTTTATTTGCGCATAATTTTTAAAAAGTTTAATATTGCTATTAACACCCACTTATATCTCAAAGACCCATGTGTTTGTTGCAGAGCCCAGCGTGCTGTGAGCATCCCGACTGAAGCTCAAGTGAAGGACATGGCTCCTGTGCTGATTTCCTGTGCGGACCAGTGAAGCCTCAGCCAAGCCTGGACCGACTGGGCTCATGTACAGACATGCTGGGGCCTTATTCTTGACCCTCGGCCCTCAACACCGGGGGGAAAGAACGAATGAGAGCGAGCGAGACTGGAAAAGGGATAAGGGAAGCTCTGAGACGAATTAAGATGCTTTATCCCAGAAGCCTTCACCTTAAACCCAACCCCATCCTCCCTCCCTCCCTCTCACCCCCTCAGGGCCCCTGGGGGAGCCAATTCTGGTCCCTTAGCCTGTTTCCTCTGGTGGGTTTTGGACCAGTTATCAGACTTATTTTTATTTTTTTTGTTTTTTATTTTTATTTTTTTCAATCTGCAAGAAATGGCTACTATTTAAGGTCAAGTTTTGCCTACAAAAGTGCATTTGAAGCAAGTGCTCCCTCTTCGTCTTTCTCTTTTTAACCTTTCTGTTCCTGGCTAGCTTCATTGCACAAATGTAGTCTCTTTTTTTTTTTTTTTCACACAGCAGCGCACATCTTCTCTCAGTCAAAGGAACGTTTTGTGGCTTCCTGCCCCCTTTTTCCTGCTTGTGAAGAGAGAGAGAATGAGCTGCTCAACCTCAGCCTCGTACCTCACAAACCTGTTCAGATTCATTTCTGAACAGAAGCACCACCTTCACCTTCATAATGCACAGTCAATGCCTAGATGCCTCTTTCTTTCAAGCAATGACCCTCAGTGTCTCTGGTGCCTCTGAAGATGGGAGTCAGTCCGAGGCAAACCACCTGTTTTCCTCTTGCAAACAGAAGCCATGGTTTAGGGGGGAAGCCGGATGTTTTGTGCAAGACGTGCTGCGGTCACAGGCAAACCTATATAAGAAGGGTCCAAAATTAGCACTTGCTCTGCGTCAAATATTTATCAATTGTATGTATATATATTAATATAAGCTAATTGTTAAAAAGTTTCGGGTCTGTAAGATTTTTTTTTTTTTGAAAGTCCTTTATGCTCACCATTAGACTGCTTTTTTAAAATATGATAAAATATTGTGAAATATTATTACAAATGGTGACACAGTGGCTCAGTGGTAAGCACTGTCACCTCACAGCAAGAAGTTTCCTCCGGGTGCTCCGGTTTCCCCCACAGTCCAAAGACATGCGCTACAGGTCAATTGGCCGTAGTGTATGTGTGTGAATGTGAGATTGTATGGGTGTTTCCCAGTACTGGGTTGCAGCTGGAAGGGCATCCGCTGTGTAAAACATAGGCTGGATTTTTTTCTATTCTAATAGATTTAAAATGTAATATATTCCTGTAATGGCAAAGCTGAACTTTCAGGAGTTTTCAGTGTCATATGATTCTTCAGAAATCATTCTAATAAGTTGATTTGGTGCTCAAGATACATTTCTTCCTATTGTTATTATTATTGTTGAATAGTTGTGCTTCTTTATATTTTTGTGGAAACTGTAATACATGTATTACTTGATTTTTTTTAATGAATGGAAAGTTCAGCATTTACTAATAGAAATGATATAATAGTAATGTCACTTTTGCTGAATTAAAGTATTAATTTCTTATATATACACACTTACTATCTTACTGACCCCAAGCTTTTGAACAGTAGTCTATAATATAAAAAAATATATATATTTTAAATTTCTCCTGCATTTTTTATAATATAAAACGTTTTGGCAATAGTTAATATTTCTCAAATTTTAACCTGTAACCTTTGCTCCAAAACTGTCATTTTAGACCCTGCCTACGAGTGTTTCTGACTGACTCAGTCACCCGATGGAAAGCCAGTCTAGCTGTTTTATATTGTGGCGTCCTGTCACTTTTAGCTCTGCGCTTTCCTCTTGACATGCACAGCTATCAATGAATTCATTATCAGAGCAGTATGGCGATACTTGAATGAAAAAAAAAAAGCATTTTATGTCAATACTTGACCTTACTGCAGTGTGTAGCGTCTTGCTGGCTAATCCAAACGAGTGCTACTCCTCTCTAATATAGTTTAATAATAGACACTGCACTAATTTTTAGCTACAGTAAACGATGCTTTTAGTTGTCGTTGGCTTGTTATAATAATAGCGTGTATTTTCTTTCTTTTTTATTTGTTTTAGTCTCAAACTAGCTTTTGTATCATCACTGAGATACTCAGCCCTCGGTTTCTTCTTGTACCCGAAGGCTTTACACACCATTCCAGCTCAAAGTTTTGCTGATTCGGTCCATTCCTCCAAGCACACGGCGGGAGAGAGGGGGAGAGGCTATGAAAACAGCAATCGATGTTTAAGAGAAAGACGTTTCTCTCTCTCTCTCTTTCACACACGCACACCTTGAGTTGTGAGAATCAGCATAGCATGTTCTTCTACACATCCTGCGATTCAGGCACTTGTGAGTCAAACCCCTACAGGGTCACATTCTGCAGTTCAAAGCAGATTGTGTGCTGTGTTAAAGACATGTTGCAAATAATCACGTTCTTGTTAGAATTAATGAAAATATCTACAAATTCTTCAAACAATGTCTGTTTATTTGAGAAGCAGGATTGTGTGAGGGAAAGCTTCATTGCATTTTATTTGATTTTTTAATCTTAAACTCACATCTACATTAATACTTGAAAATGTATTTAAATAATAAGATTAATTAATTTTACGCAGTAAAGATTTTATATTCAGGGATTCACTCAGCAACCCTTTTCATATGCCAAGCCAGTGTGAATAATGAATCATGAGATTTGTAGATTAATTGAAAGTTAGTAATGGGAATTTTGATTTGAGTGAATCAGATACTTTGTTTAAGTTCACTAAAATGATTCTTTAATCCTTATTCCAAGAGTTGTGCGCAATGAAGCATTACATTTATCCTGCAAAAAATAAGATTAATTTAAGATTAATGGTGGAATTGTTCATTTGAGTGAATCAGCTATTTTGAATGAATTCATTGAAAAGATTCACTGATTCATTCTGCTGATTTCTTCTTTATGTCCAGCAAGTTATGAACCGTTCGATTTCTATTGCAAAAATACTGATGATTTCAAGATTATTGGTGGGAATTTGGATTTAAAAGAATCAAATTTGTGTAATAAAAAAGATTCACTGATTCGTTCAGTGACCATTTCTTCAGGTTCAGGCATTATGCCCATCCAATTAGATTTATCCTCCAAAGATTAATTCAGGGATGGCGGGAATTCTGATTTGAGTGACTCTCAGAAGAGTCATTCAGTCATCCTTTCTGCCGGTTTAGTTGTTATTTCATCCAGTATGTGTTTTGAGCAAGTTATGAACCATTTACAAAACAGAATCGTTCAAAAGTGAGTCATTCACTATCAAAACAAATTCTTATTATTGTTCATTAAAATGTAAGTGCCAATAATACGCTACAAAAACACTTCAGAAATGTTTTATAAGTCATGTGACAGAATGTGAATTATTTGTCTGTCTAAACTGATTTAAAAACAGATTTAGTCTTGCATTATATCACACAGTTTTGCTTCTCAGTCAAATGAATGTTTTAAGGACATTTGGATACTGTAAAACAGCTCTGTTAGAATGTGATTTTTGCAGCACACAGCAGCTCCCTGTGCTCTTGGGCTGGTTCGAACCTCAGACTCTTCTTCCTGAAACCCTCCTGAGCTCACAGGGAGTCTAGACTACATAAATGAAGGAATGCTATAAGCCAGACCACAAGTTTAAAAGCCACAAACTCTTTCACTGTTACAGCTTTTTTTTTCCTTTTTAATAAGACTTTAATAATAATGATGTTTGATCTTTTATTTGTTTCGCTTTTAAAGTCACCGATTTTTCTTCTATAAATGATATTGTCTGTGAATTTATGAACTTATAACTAATAAGGTTTTTTTTGTACTTCTTCGAAATACTGTATTTAATTTGTTCTCCCTAGAACACCTGCTATAGGATGCTGTTTTTCCTCGCTTTGTTCGTAACATTTCGTTTAGAAACCTCAGGCTTTCCTGAGATGTGCTCTACTGGATCGAGACTGTTGTCAAAAGCTCATATACAAATATCTGTGTATATATACCTATGCTTACCTGTTAAGCCAACAAGCACTGATTAAGAATGCACCGCCTCTAGACGATTAGTTCCTGCTTATGGACGTGCACGTGTGAGGCAACCGCATATGGCCTACGTCTGGTATGTGTGTGTGTGTGTGGAGACAGCGAGATCTTCATCTGAATGTCCCCCCTTTCCTGTTATTTATACAATAGAGGCATTTATTCCAAGCCAAGGGTTTAAACCTCAGTGTATTTTAAGTAATAGAAAGCTTGTAGGCTGTAATTGTGCCTGAGGCAGTCGTGAGACATATTGATGATGTTTACCTGACAAATCAGGACCTAATCACTTTTATAAGTGTGATTTTTATTAAGCAAATTTTTTTAATCATCTGCACGACCCCACTTATGAAACTTTAAAAGTCAAAAGTAGGGTAAAAACAATGGATTAAATGTTATAAATGATGAATAATACGATATTAAACCTCCTGCTCAGCGGTTTTTGAATCAGTTGATTGTCATTATGGATGATTTGAATTGTACTGATCAGTAATCTGATTGTGAATTATTCCCAGGGTGAACAAATGTAATTTTTAGTTTTATGCAATATTTACAATATTGTGTAAAATAAAAAAATGTTGTTCATTCAGATTGAGGGTATGTTTACACAACGTTGTTATCAACTAAAATCTAAAAACTCGTAAGGATGCATGTTGTCATCTACATCAGTGTTTCTCAACCACGTTCCTGGAGGCCCACCAACACTGCAGGATTTGGATGTCTCCTTTCTCTGTCGCACCCATTACAGGTCTTTCAGTCCCCTCTAATGAGCTGATTGGTTAAGGACACATGGAAAATGTGCAGCGCTGGTGGTCCCCCAGGAACGCGATTGAGAAACACTGGTCTACATGTAAACAATTTAGAATTTCAGAAACATTCATCTGCGAGTCTAGCTTCACCCTTTTGGTACTGTGTTGTTGTGCTTATTAAGGATAAATTGTTAAAAAAGTCATACAGTGAAGTTTGTTATTTTGGTACCTTTGACAGTGGAAAATGAATTATATGCGTAATATATGTTTTACTGTATTGAACTGTAACGCTCAGTTGAAATGGGCTAATAGTGTTTCTTTAAAAAGTAACATACTGCCACCTACTGGCCTGACATGCATAATTCGCGATTATTAGACGTTTTTGAGCTTCGATCATTTTGATAACTTTGCCTTTTGAACTTAAAACTTTTCAGAAAAAAAATAAAAACGTTTTTGTTTTTAAGTACATTGTTTTTATGTAAACCGACTCTAAACATAATTTCTTATGCGAAACAATCAATAGTAGTCTTTAGGACTGTTTGCATGCAGGCGTGTAGTGTTTCTTTACAAAGTGACATCGCCACCAACTGGCCTGGCATGCATAATACAGTGTTTTTAGACAATTTTTGCTGATCCACACAGATTTTGGCAACATTGACATAAGTACGCAAAATTTCTAAATTGCAAAGGAAAAATTTTCCAAGTACTTTGTTGTTGTGTAAACATACCCTAAATATACGGTCACATTTACCATTAATTTTCATAATTTTGCAGCCTGATCTCACAAGGAAATCTAACTATTTTACGTTTTGTCAATTTAGTGGCTAATTCGTACAAGTTCAGTCATATGAAAATGTACGTTTTTTACAAGGAGGCGTGGCACCCCACCCCTAAACCCAACCATCATTGCGGGGTAAGAAAATCTTACTAAATTGTACGAAAGAGATTGTACGATTTCATACGAATTACCCACTAAATCAAAAACTTATGAATTGCCATGAGATAGTGTTGAATTTTGTGGTCAGAATCCAGTGATTTCATCTGGAATCTGCGCGATTTGGGAGTTTTTCACAATGGCGAAAAAGTTCCCCATGTGATTTAATCACACAAATTTAAGCAACAGAAAGCTGCTTGGTTTGAAGTACATTCTGTGCTTTATCAATTTCTACAACAATAGACAGTGAACTTTTTTGCACATAAAATTTTATTAAGATTTAATCACAGCTTAAGGCCCACTGTAAAATCATGTTTCCTCAAAGGATTTTAGACAATAATAAATGCAACTCACCCAAGTACCATATTTGTTGTTCACAGGAAGTTACCGTAAGACGTCTTCCCTTGCGAATAATGCGCTTCAGACGCAATTTAAGTTCTTCCCGGCGATCAGGAGACGTGTTGTACACGTGTCGTTCTCTCAGACATTTGCCAAAGAAAAGCGAAAATAGTCTGTAAGGGAAATTTTACGATGCAGAGAGCCAGGCTTTATTCTGCTGGGTTTAGCCAGTGGATCTGTCTTCAGGTTTCAAATGTATTTTATCAGCACAACTAATTCTTCTAATCTTTTCTGACGTTTTTTTTGTCCTCTGAATTAACCTGCAGCAAGAGTGGTGTGCAAAACGTTGGCACCTTTTTAATGCCTATTTTAGAAAAACAATATTTGCACCTTAAACCCATACCCAAACGTCACGTTTTTGAAGGGATTGTTCACTCAAAAATTACAACTCTTACCCTTACATTGTTTCAATATCTGCATATGGGGGGGGGGGGGGGGGGGGGGGGGTGGGGTATAGGGAAAGATATTTAGCAGAATGTTCATGCTGCACTTTTGCATAATTCAGGCGAATGGTAAAAAAAAATGCATGATCTGTGACTCTATCTCAAATCTTCCTAAGCCATATAATAATTTTGTGTTGAGAAAAAGCAGAAATTGAAATCCCCTCCGGACACTTTTATGGAGGATTTTTTTTGGTTGCCGTCCACTTGTATTATACAGAAAAACACAGCATAGACATTCTACGCAATACAAAATAATATGAGGGTAAATACATTTTTGCTTGAACAACCCCCATAAAGATTGATCTCCACATCTCGCCAGTGTCCCCTCATGATTGTCATTCTTAAATCATAACCTCTCATACATATTCAGAGGGGGAAATATGAGCATTTACAAGAAAAAAAAAAGAATTGCTAGTGAGAATTATAATGCGTTGAATGAAAACACGGCTTATTTGTCCCCGCATGATGCATCTTTAGAATCTGATCCCATCCCACAACACCCCCTGTCATATGAAGTTCACCCAGCTTTTTTCTATTTAGATGATGCCTCTTAGCAAAAATGCCTCTATGAAACAGAAATTCCTATATTAGCTATAAAGATGATGATATTTACCCTTTTGTGCTAGATTGTCTCTTGAATGTAATGAATTTTGTACCTGTATTTTTCTAATTCCAATCCAGTCTTTCTGTATGGCGGTGGCTTTATATGGAGGAACTCTAGGCTGCTTCCTTGACGTCAATAATTTGTAAAAACTTCTAGTCATCCTCAATACACAAAATCCTGACCTCTTTAATGCGCAGTTCAGCTGCTGCCATCATATCGGACTTACAAACAACCTTTGCTTTTACACAACTGAGACATGCAATATTATAGCGATCACGGATATCGGTGGCCAAACGTTCACTTATTCAACTCTTAATAATCTTAAATATGCACCCAGTCAACCGTTGAGGATTTTTTCGTTCTTTCTTTCTGTTATTGTTGTTGTTTTTCTGCTCTGTACAAGAATGTACGTTCATGGCTTTAGATGCAGTTGTGGCGCCGTCTTTTTAAACGCTTATCCGAGATCCTGTTTCCCCGAATTCTCTACGGAGTTTATACTTGTGTGCTTGATCTGATTATTGTCACTAGTACTGTATGATGCAATGTATGGATCTGATTGTTACAGCCCAGTTGTTGATGCAGCCTTGCCTTACTGACCCCTGCGTAGAGAGAGGGACCCCTTTTTGCCATTGCCCTTCTCACTGAGTCTTATGTCATAACACTGTCTGCTGACGCAAATGTTATTCTTTAAACACCTATTAAAGTAACATACATATGAGGAATGTGGCTGCTTCATGTCTTGATTCTTTTTACTGATATGAGTATTGTCTTATGTTTTTTACACTCACCGGCCACTTTATTAGGTACACCTGTCCAACTGCTCGTTTACTCAAATTTCTAATCAGCCAATCACATGGCAGCAACTCAATGCATTTAGGCATGTAGACATGGTCAAGGCGATCTGCTGCAGTTCAAACCGAGCATCAGAATGGGGAAGAAAGGTGATTTAAGTGACTTTGAACGTGGCATGGTTGTTGGTGCCAGACTGGCTGGTCTGAGTATTTCAAAAACTGCTGATCTACTGGAATTTTCACGCACAACCATCTTTTGGGTTTACAGAGAATGGTCCGAAAAAGAGAAAATATCCAGTGAGTGGCAGTTCTGTGGGCACAATGCCTTGTTGATGCCAGAAGTCAGAAGAGAATGGCCAGACTGGTTCGAGCTGATAAAAGGCAACAATAACTCAAATAACCACTCGTTACAACTGAGGTATGCAATAGAGCATCTCTGAACGCACAACACGTCCAACCTTGAGGCGGATGGGCTACAGCAGCAGAAGACCAAACCAGGTGCCACTCCTGTCAGCTCAGAACAGGAACAGCTACAATTTGCACAGGCTCACCAAAATTGGACAATAGGAGATTGAAAAAATGTTGCCTGGTCTGATGAGTCTCAATTTCTGCTGCGACATTCGGATGGTAGGGTCAGAATTTGGCATCAACAACATGAAAGCATGGATCCATCCTGCCTTGTATCAACAGTTCAGGCTGGTGGTGGTGGTGTGATGGTGTGGGGGATATTTTTTTAGCACCATTTGGGCCCATTAATACCAACTGAACATCGTGTCAACACCACAGCTTACCTAAGTATTGTTGCACCTTTGGGATGTGGTGAAACGGGAGACTGGCATCATGGATGTGCAGCTGACAAATCTGCAGCAACTGCGTGATGCTATCATGTCAATATGGACCAAAATCTCTGAGGAATATTTCCAGTTCCTTGTTAAATCTGTGCCACGAAGGATTAAGGCAGTTCTGAAGGCAAAAGGGGTCCAACCCGGTACTAGTATGGCGTGCCTAATAACGTGGCCAGTGAGTGTATATTTAAAGCCTAAGCACCGATGGTGGTATAACTTGTTGTTGTTTTTTTAACTCAAGAATATTAAATAATTACAATTATTTTAGCTTGATAAAATTTAGTTTTACAGTATTATTTAGATTTTTACTCTGAGGATTGTGAATAAAATATTAATGATAATAAAACAATTAATTTAAAAAATGTATTATTATAATAAAAAATATATAATAAAATATTATAAATTGTTAGATTATTATTGTATTAGTTTGGGGTCCATAAATGATTCATAGTAGGATTACCAAAAAGTTTCCTTTGTTTTACTTTTTCTTTTCTTTTTTCCTAAAGCAAAAACATTTTTTTAAATATGATTATGTTATCTGGCATGTAGATTAATTTCTGGGCTGAGAATACAAGTTATTATTATTATTATTATTAAATATAAAAATAATAGGCGGTTCGTTCTGCTGTGGCGACCCCTGATGAAGGAATTAATAAAAATAATACAAAAAAAAAGTAATAAATGACCATATAAATTTATCTTTCAAGGGCTGCACGGTGGCGCAGTGGGTAGCATGTTCGCCTCACAGCAAGAAGGTCTCTGGTTCGAGCCTTGGCTGGGTCAGTTGGCGTTTCTGTGTGGAGTTTGCATGTTCTCCCTGTGTTCGCGTGGGTTTCTTCCGGGTGCTCCGGTTTCCCCCACAAATCCAAAGACATGCGGTACAGGTGAATTGGGTAAGCTAAATTGGCCGTAGAGTATGAGTGTGTATGGATGTTTCCCAGTGTTGGGTTGCAGCTGGAAGGGCATCCGCTGCGTAAAACATATGCTGGATAAGTTGGCGGTTCATTCCGCTGTGGCGACCCCAGATTAATAAAGCCGAAAAGAAAATGAATGAATCTTTCAATATATATATATATATAGATATAAAATATAAAACATTTTTCTTCTCTTTTCTTCATCTTATTATTATGAAATTATTATACTTTGTAAATTCTACATTTAAAAAACTCATGCACAAAAAAAACACTAGACCCGTGGTTAATGTTTATAGGCTAGAGTTAGTAGTGCGCGCACTGATGCACAGGCACCTCCTTTTATTGTCAATTGAAATGTTAGACAATGAGGAACATATGAAGCACAGACATGCAGCGATTATGATGTTTTTACTTGCTGTTCACCTCATTGGTACTTTTTCCAGCTTTGGGCTGTGTGGGTGTGAGGGTAAGTAACTCATCTATCTAATCTTTTTGTGTAATTCTTAATGAGAAGAACTTGGGTTGTCTTGTCCTCTTGTACTGCTTCTTTATTGGCCTTTATGGTTAAATTGAAGTGCATGGTTTTTCTGTGGCATCTCTGTGAAATCCACCTTTGAGTGTTATATGAGCACATGGTTCACAATGAAAGTTCTGGATAGAACTTAACATTATTTTACTGTCTGATGCTGTTTGTGCTCTAAAAACATACATCAAACATGCATTTATGTATTAAAATGTATTTTATTTATGTATTTAAATGTATTATATTATATATATATTGAAATATATTTTATGTACTAGAAAAACTGATATCTCTTCATTTATAAAATGATGGTCTAATATGTTAATAAGCGTAATTAATTGTAAAACGTTTGTATATGCTTTGCATTTCAATTGTTTTATTTGCTAAACAAATACAAGGGAGAGCCAATTTAATATTAACTGATTATATTGAAAGAGATTGTGTCAGCTTTTTGTTTTTCTATGCCTTTTTTGCATGTTAGATAAACCCCATTGCACGGTAGACCATAGTTTTAATTAGGCAAGTCATGTTCTGTAGACAATCGGAAAAAAAAAAAATTTGCTTAAGAGGGCTAATAATATTGACCTTAAAATGGTTTTAAAAAATTAAAACCGCTTTTATTCTAGACGAAATAAAACAAATAAGACTTTCTCCAGAAGAAAAAATATTATAGCAAATACCGTGAAAAATGCTTTGCTCTGTTTAACATCATTTGAGAAATATTTGAAAAGAAACCTCACATGAGGGCGTAGTAATAATTTTGATTTCAACTGTATATATAATTATACACAAAAAAATGCTGTATTGTTTTCAACACAATCTTGGGACTAACATGGACAACTTCAACCATTGGGTTAAACTGAATTACATTTTCAACCCCAAAATTGAGTTTGTCCATATTTGACTCAAGTCTTTTTCATTTAAAACAACCCATAGTTTTCTAGTAAAACAATGCATTATTACGGCAGATAGACAGGGGCGGACTGGCCATAGGGAGCACCGGGTCATTTCCTGGTGGCCTGATGGTCAATCTGGCCTGCCACCCTGAATCTGGCCTGAACCAAACCCCCCCGACAGATATGCCTGTGCCGCAATGCAGATTTCCAATTTTTACATTTATACAATAAAGTCCCAACACCGTTTGTGGTTGGTTTGGTAGAGTGGACAATTTATTACATTTTTTGTTTTTTGTTCAAAGTTACAATTGTTTTGTTTTGTTTTCCCTGAAATAGGGTATTTTGACTTAGTAGACAGCAATAGCAGAACCCTTTTTGGTAATACATACATCCCTTTTCAGAAGTTTCCATATGAAATCATTCCTTGAAAGGGCTATATATTGTCTAAAAAATCTTTTAGTCTGAAGTCTTAAAAATATTTGTATAATATTTTAATACATTTTAATATAAATATTTATTTTATGAATATTAGTATTATTACCATTACCTTTATACATTATTTATTAAAGTTTGTTAATTATTTATTTATCGTCTATTTATTTGTCTTATTTTTTGCATCTAACATATTGAATCTAACATCTTTGTTAAGGTTAAAAAAAATTAAATAAAAACACATTGTACGCAACAGCATTTAGGTACTTATTATTATTATTATTACTGATGTGAACTAGTAGTAAAAATAACAGTATTATTAAAAGGAAACAGCAAGCAGAGCTCATTAAAATGTATATTCTCACTGGCTCTTCATAGACTTAATTTAAGTCCAGTAATAGATTTTTGTTTACAGAATGTCAATTACAAAATGTCTTAAATAAGAGCAGTTTGTGTAAAGGTGTCTTATAGTGATCTGGGTTGCGCGTGAGGTAGTGACAGGAAGTTCAGCATGTGTGTGTGTAAGTTTGCTAACATGTTTTTAAAACGGGCTACAAAAAAACAAACAGGTTAAAGATTTAAGGCCTGTTTACATGACCTTTAAAAAATTCCCAGTGATGAGTTTAAAAGCATCTTGTATATGATAGATTTTTTGTTCAGTCAATGCAATATAATGTGCATTTGCATATGTCATTATGCTGTTATAAAATGTTATACTATATATTTATGTTAAATAAATTCATTTTATTTCTGGTATAGGCTTTCTGTGATGTCTTTTACAAAAATGATGATATAGGTTTTGTGTGTCCAAAATTTGTCAATCCACAGATGCGAAGAAAGTTATCAAAGTGGTGGAAGGAGCGACTGTCAATCTGCCCTGCCATTTACCTCCTGAAGAGAGTAAAATTTTTACAGTAGACTGGACCATAAATACAAACAGTAGCAATTCTATTTGTACATGGAGCATTAATATGTACAACTCCCTTGTATCTCCCTTAAAAGACTGTTTATCTAATTTTACATTAACCAGTAAGCCTATTACATTAGAGATAAAAAATGTTCAGCCTGGTGACTCTGGTAAATACAGCTGTAAAACAACAAGAGTAATTCCACCACCGTCAGTAAACAAAACCTCATCTCTGATTCTTCAAGTCGCAGGTGATTTTGCTATTCATGCAAGATTCTGAACTGTCAGTTTGTTGAACATCATCTTACCTTGATTAATGTCCAGTTCTGTCCCTGAAGCGACTGAATAGCACTAATGACAGCTGTGTTCATCTGCTCTGCTCTCTGGACTCTGAGCTGGCCAACTTCACCTGGAGTCGAGGAGATCAAGTATTACCACATGTGTCCACATTTAATGACAATAGTAGTGAACTGCAGCTGTGCAAACCTGGCTGTAGTGAAAGAGACACAATCACCTGTCACGTCAACTACTCAGGAACCCAAACCCAAAAAAGCATCAAATTCAACAGTTCAGAATATGCTGACAAAGGTGAGTCAATTGAAGAACATACACTCAATCACTCTGAGTGCCGTGAAAGTGGTTTCATTGACTTTAAATGTACTTTTTTATTAATAAAATCTGAATTATATAATTTTTTTAAAGTATAAATCAAACATTGGGTAACCTGTGGTCCATCTTTCCCAGGAGACCAGGATTTTCCAGCTGTTTTTGTGTCCTTGTTGAGCATCTTCATCCTCTGCATCAGTTTCATCTGGATATTGTTATACATTTTACAATGTAAGTTCTCCACAGATATCTACTTTACCAAACAAATAGATAATTTTATATTATATTATATTATGTTATATTATATTATATCATGGGCGTCACGGTGGCGCAGTGGGTAGCACGTTCGCCTCACAGCAAGAAGGTCGCTGGTTCGAGCCTCGGCTGGGTCAGTTGGCGTTTCTGTGTGGAGTTTGCATGTTCTCCCCGTGTTCGCGTGGGTTTCCTCCGGGTGCTCCGGTTTCCCCCACAAGTCCAAAAACATGTGGTATAGGTGAATTGGGTAGGATAAATTGTCCGTAGTGTATGTGTGTGAATGAGTGTGTGTATGGATGTTTCCCAGTGATGGGTTGCAGCTGGAAGGGCATCCGCTGCGTAAAACATATGCTGGATAAGTTGGCGGTTCATTCCGTTGTGGCGACCCCAGATTAATAAAGGGACTAAGCCGAAAAGAAAATGAATGAATGAATGAATATTATATCATTCAAATTCCTTTACAATCTGTACTCCAGTATCATTTACTCTCCCTTGTGTGTTTTTTTTGTTTTGTTTATTTCTTCTGTTGAACACAAAACAAGATATTTAGAAGAATTTGATTTAAACTTCATTCATAAACCCTTCACATTCTTTTAGCATTGTGCAAAAGCAAGGTAATTTTATGTCTCTAAAAGTCACTGATAAATGTGTCACTCTGCAGACAAAACTCAGACCTGCCGTCCTGGACCATCCACATCAGAAGAAGGAAGACAAAACACACAACACAATAAGATCCCTCTTCGTCCTTTAGCAAGTTACTTTTAACTACTGTTTCAACTTTTACTATGACCCTTTAGACTACCCTTACATTCAACCCAGGCTCATTCTAATTACATACCCCTATATACATTTCTGGAGAGCGCCAAATACATCCCAGGAGCTACGTTTTTTTTTTGCAGTTTTTGTTTTCATGAATCCGCCACAGGCTGCTATGTACGCTTTTTGAGATCTCAAATTTCTCTTGCGAGTGCCATTCGCGCCTGCTCTTCTCGCATAAATCCACCAAAGGCTGCTGTCGACTGACTGACTGACCGACCGACCGATATCCCCACGCACCCCCTTCCCTAAACCCATCCGATAGTGTTTTAAAAACACCGATTAACCAGTGTCCACCCATTTCCCTAAACCCAACCAACAGTGTTTTCAAAAGCAATCCAGAAAAAGAAAAGCGCTCTCAGCAGCCTGATTTTTACTACGTTCAGATTTTACCACATTCTCACCCTGTTATTTACTTGTTTGTTATATGTTTTTGGCTTTTGTTTTTGTCTTACCTGCTTTCTGGAACCGTTCTTCGTAAGACTTGAACCCCCGTCGTTCCAGTCAACTCTGCATCTTAAATCCTCCGACGTATGCGGCAAGCCACTGGACAAACTAGTAACAGCAGAAAAAACGTCCTCCCGTAGTGTTCATTTTAAAGACGAAATGCAGCCATATGTTCCTCTGGCTACATAATTTGCAATCTCCAGAAATGTATATAGTGCTACGTTTTCAGAATGAACTTATGATGCTTTCTTTAAAAACGGCTGTTTTGCGTTGAGTCATTTCCAAAGATTTACACTGATTTTCATTGGCTTTGCTGTTAAAATCAACTCAGTAATTATAAACAATTTCTGTTATATGTGAGTATAATTACATTATGAGGGTTTGTCGTTTCACAGATTAAGACCCTTTAAGAAACTTTAGAATAAAATGAAAGCTGAAGTTGTTGTATGACTTGGTGCTCTAAATATAGTGTCCATCATGGTTCTTTACAAGCTTCCTAAAATAAAGGTTTTGTCATTGTTTACACACTTCACAGTAAGTTTCCATTTGTTAAGTCAGCTTTTAATAACCTTCAGTGATGTTCATTTGTTAGTTGATGCTTAATAAAAAAAAAGCTCAGTTGTATTTTTTAAAACTAACGTTGACATAATTTCTCTGACAAATGTAGCTATTTCTCGCTCTTTATAATATTTACTAATGAGACCTTACTGTGAAGTTATTTTTTGTACTTTAGAGTTCTTTTGCAATTTAAATTTTGCTTAACATGTCTTTTTGAACATTTGCTGTATGTACAATGAAAGCCTTGCTTTTGTTGTTGTTGTTGTTAATGTTATAATACTTGTTAAAGTAACCATGTTTTGAAGGTTATGTTAGTACTATAAAAATACAATTATTGCAGTAAGATCATTAGATTGCCTACTGTCATATGTCTACTCACACTACTCTTCTTGAGGTTATAATTATTTCAATTAGGTTAATAAAATGTTTATCTATGTAATTGTTACATCAAAAACTGAAAACTACTTCATTTTGACAATTTGTCCATAAAGGAATAGTGAACATTTACTCACTGTTTACTCTTCCTCAAGTGGTTTCAAACCTTTGAGCTTCTTTCTTCTGTTGAACAAAAAGAAAGATATTTTGAAGAAAGCTAAAAAAAACGATAACCATTGACATAGTAGGAAAAACAAATACTATGGAAGTCAATGGCTTTCAACATTTTTCAAAATATCATCTTTTGTGTTTAACAGGAGAAAAAAAACTCAAGTAAGAGTGAATAAATGATAACAATTTTCATTTTTGCTTGAACTATCCATTTAAACCCTATGATCGTAATTTTGCTGATGGTGACAATCAAATATAATTTTGTTTCAGCTGGAATTTTGTCACAATACAGATGTTATGTTGGTACAAAAACCTGTTCACATTCCTGCTCATTGTGAATTGGTATATACTATATTTTCAGGCAATTATAAAGATAATGAGCTTAATTCAGTTTGATTAAAAGCTTTTTGTCTAACATTAGCTACATGACCCAGCAGGCACACAACGTCATAAGATGTTAAAATTAGGTTAGATTTAGGTCATGACGTCAGGTGACCAAAATTCAATGTCTAGCCAGTGTCTAAGAATAGTGTTATTTTGACATCCAATAACGATGTCAAGTGACATTGATATTTGGTTGATTTTAGGTTGTGTTGGAAAGTAACCAAAATCCAACGTCGAGCCAACATCTTAAACCAACATCATATTGACGTCAAATACTGACATTTATTCATAAGGTATGGCAACCAAAATTCAACGTTGAGTCAACATCTTACACCAACATCATATTGACGTCAAATACTGACATTTATTCATCAGGTATGGCAACCAAAATCCAATGTCATATTCACATCAAATACTGACATTTATTCATCAGGAATGGCAACCAAAATCCAACGTCAAGCCAACATCTTAAACCGTCATATTGATGTCAAATACTGACATTTATTCATCAGGTATGGCAACCAAAATTCAACATCGAGCCAACATCTTAAAACAACATCATAATTTACGTCAAATATTGACATTTATTCATCAGGTATGGCAACCAAAATCCAACGTTGAGCCAACATCTTATACCAACATCATAATTACATCAAATACTGACATTTATGGTATCAGGTATGGCAACCAAAATCCAACGTCTGATAGATGTCATAGTGGTAACAACCACACAACATCAAGTTGTAACATCATTAGATGATGATATTTCATTGATTTTAGGTTGGAAGTTGGACACTGACGTCGGCCTGACATTGAGTTCTGACAACATCCCTATTTTCATTTCCAAACAATATGCAACGTCCCCACAATTATTACTACAAACAGTTAAACTGGATAGTGTGGCAATAATAATACTAAAATTGATTATATATCCATTTATTTGATTTATATATCCACTTTTCAAGTCTTACACCGTAAACAGAGAACTCTGCGTCAGGTTTACAAAACGCTAAGGTAAGGTACAGTCATTTTTTTATTTTGGTGTCCATATATTATAGAATATCTATTCATCACTACATGATACAGAAATTATGAACCACTAAATGACGCAAGATGAGGGAGTTGCTGAATATGTCATTATGCATAAGTTAATAATATATTGCTTAGGTAAATGATCTAAATATAATTGGGTCTAGCTGCAACTTAATTTCTACTTTGCATGCTTTACTTCTCATGAGACTCGTTCATTTGCACACTAAACTAAAACTACACCACCCTCACATAATCACGGCCCACAATCTCAAAAGATCATGCCCAAACTGTCACTGGAGCCCCCTCAAAACATTAAGTGCATGACTCTTCTGGCTGCACCAATAGGAGGTTAGTATTCAGAGTAGATTGTGAAATACTGTGGTCTCCCTTTCCAGTACGCTGTAGCGTCTTGTGTATAATTTTTACATGGAAAGCAGAACCTTTGAAAAAAAAGAAAAGAGAAAAACAGCTAACAGACACCAAGTTATAGCCTTTCTATATATGAAAGTAGCATGCTTTTTCAATCAGTCCTTTTTAATTTTCATTTCCTCTGTGCCATCGAATGAACAACAACAAATGCAACGAGTCTGAACGTTGTCTTCACGGAAAAATATGCTTTATTCACAGAAATGTCTGTAAAGACAGTACTCTGTCAATGGTGCAAAACAAGGATGGTGATTTGCATTTTAAGTAAATTTAACAGTTTGACCAATGAAAGAAGGATTTTTCTTCAGTTTATTTTCTCTGATGATGTAGACTGTGGGAGGGCACATGGACAGGAAATTCATCACTCAGAATGTGAGCGTACGTGTGCAGAAGATTCACAGACACTGAGCACATCAACATGGTTTTGAAACGGATTACAAACTATCTTTTGTTTTGGATTTTAATTCATCTTCTAAATACAGGTAAAATACTTCCTTTATGTTTACTGTGCTCTTTTATTTAAAGCAAAGAAGCTTAGTGGGATGTCTATTGTGACTCATAGTACATTACAAATAATAACTAATAATTAACAAAGGTCCCAGTGACAGGCTTAATAAACACATTTTATTTCTGGTTGGTGTTTTGTGATATATGTTTTGAATTGTCTGTTGTTTGTAACATTGAAATTTTGTCAATCCACAGATGCGCAGAAAGTTATCAAAACGGTGGAAGGAGCGACTGTCCATCTGCCCTGCCATTTACCTCCTGAAGAGAGTCAACAAGTTACAGTAGACTGGACCATAAATACAATCAGTAACAATTCTATTTGTACATGGAGCATTAATATGTACAACTCCCTTGTATCTTCCTTAAAAGACTGTTTATCTAATTTTACATTAACCAGTAAGCCTATTACATTAGAGATAAAAAATGTTCAGCCTGGTGACTCTGGTAAATACAGCTGTAAAACAACAAGAGTAATTCCACCACCGTCAGTGGACAATAGCTCATTTCTGACTCTCCAAGTTGCAGGTGATTTTGCTATTCATAAGTGATTCTGAATTGTCTGTTAGTTGTACAACATCTTATCTTGATTAATCTAATGTCCAGGTCTGTCCCTGAAGCGACTGAATAGCACTAATGACAGCTGTGTTCATCTGCTCTGCTCTCTGGACTCTGAGCTGGCCAACTTCTCCTGGAGTCGAGGAGATCAAGTATTACCACATGTGTCCACATTTAATGATGATAATAGTGAACTGCAGCTGTGCAAACCTGACTGGAGTGAAGGAGACACAATCACCTGTCACGTCAACTACTCAGGAACCCAAACCCAAAAAAGCATCAAATTCAACAGTTCAAAAGGTGAGTCAATTGAAGTACATACACTGAATCACTTTAGCCAGGATAAAATAGAGTACAAATGTTTTATTTCTAAAATGCAATGCTTGACTAACATGCACTTAAAAGATGCTGGGTTGTTTCACACCAAATTTGGACAAATCTAACTGTTGGATAAAACAATTTAATAGAGATAATGTACATATAGGCAGCTGTTCTCACAGAATAAAGCCCAACATGCTTATCAGCAGTTGTGTAAGACTGTGAATAATTCCGAATTGAATAAGAATAACGTTTATTATTATTAATAACGATTACGGCTCATATGATGATTTAAAGTAGTTCAATTAAGTCAACATTTAAGTTAAGAGTTAACTAAGAGTTTACTGACAGCTGCGCACATTCTCATGTCAAGTTTGTTTTTTTATAGAACACAACCATTGCACTGGAAGTGGCGTATGCACGTCTACACCCCTCTTTTGTACGTATACCAATTTTATAAATGAGAGCCCTTAGCGTTAATAATTTACTAACTATTTGATTAAACATAAAGCTTGCAAAAAGGAAAATGTCTAACGTCTAAACGTTCCAGCAGTCTAAATGAAAATCATAGAAATATGGATATGAATGTATTCAGTGATGGTCAAGATGATTTTAAGTACCCGGATGAGCCTGTAATATTAGTTTCACATTGTTATCTGGGAAAAACATACCTTTGAATGTTTTGATTGACCAATCAAAATCAACTATTCCAGAGAGCGTACTATAATCTGAAATAATTTAAAAATTGAACTCAAAAGTTGGGGTTTGTCCATATTTGAGCAAAATTTCGATTGAAAACAGCATGTTAACTGTGTGGTTTTCAGCTGTTAATGCTAATTTGCTTAGACACAGAGCTGAAACATATCACATATACAAATAACATTGTTTTATTTAGTTATTTTTTTATGTGTAAGCCTATTTACCCTTTAAATACGTTACATACACCATTTTGAGGGATATAAAGAATAACAATGGTCCTAACATTTTTCCTGTTTTAGGTTTTTAATTTCCATAGCTTCTGAGAATCCAAAAAGGTCCACATATTGATATATAATGTTATGATAAGCTGTTTTAATGTTAAGTTATGATTGAGTTGCCTCTTGTTACAGTTCTGAAATAGTTTAAAACCAAGCAGGAAATGTTCATGGGCTAATGAAATCACCACATTGATATGGTCTATTGATTTATTTATATGTTGATTTTAATGTTAAGCAGTTTTGTCTAAGAAATATTTGAAAATTGCTTTACTATACATTTATAATACATAACCAGGGCTCAACATGAACTTTTTTGCTTACCAGGCACTCTAGCTAGTAGTTTTCCAAAGTTACTCTGTATTTTCACTAGCCACAATTTTGTTGTGCATTTAATATGCTTAAATTTCACTTTTGGCATGCTAAAATTGCTTCATTTTAAGTCACTTTAATTTATTTAGGTAATTTAAAACCCATCTGACCACCCAAATTATAATATTCATAATATACCAGCTGGTATACAGTAGTAAGCATTTGAAGTGGATCAAAACCTTTCATCAAAGTTGGCATGAAACCAAAACACCTGTTCTGATCTGACAAGGTTGATGCACTTCAAATGTTGGCAAATACATACACTACAGGTCATACCATTTAAATAGAGTAACTTCTAATGAATACAATGATAGTGGAATCTGGAAAGATGCCTTAAATATATATATTTAAACTATTTATTTAATTATTTTTAAATGCGGGCTGCACGGTGGCGCAGTGGGTAGCACGTTCGCCTCACAGCAAGAAGGTCGCTGGTTCGAGCCTCGGCTGGGTCAGTTGGCGTTTCTGTGTGGAGTTTGCATGTTCTCCCCGTGTTCGTGTGGGTTTCCTCCGGGTGCTCCGGTTTCCCCCACAAGTCCAAAGACATGTGGTATAGGTGAATTGGGTAGGCTAAATTGTCCATAGTGTATGTGTGTGAATGAGTGTGAATGGATGATTCCCAGTGATGGGTTGCAGCTGGAAGGGCATCCGCTGCGTAAAACATATGCTGGATAAGTTGGCGGTTCATTCCGCTGTGGTGACCCCAGATTAATAAAGAGACTAAGCCGAAAAGAAAATGAATGAATGAATGAATGAATGAATTTTTAAATGCTTATTAACAACAGTAGTAAATACTGTAGTGCTGTAAAGTAGACTAATCTCTGCACTAAAGTACATGCACTGTAAAAAAAACTCCTGGTTGCCTTAAATTTTTAAGCTGAATCAAATTAACCTTATTAATCCATTGAATTTATGTTAAACTGACTCAAAACAGCTTGTGTAACTTATAAAATTCAGTTAGAACATGATTGACTTGGTTTAATAATGTCCTAAAAACAAATGCTGTCAGTGAAAATCTAATAGGCGTCTAAGAATAGGCCAAAACTAGACTAGTCATCAAATCAGAAATGAATGACTACACATACAAAGTCTGTCTAAATTGTCTATTTGACAACTAGTCTAATTTTGGGCTATTCTTAGATGTCTATTAGATTTTCACTGGCAGCCCAAGTTTAGCCTTGTTTTAGCCAAGCTGTCTACATTTAGATGTCTATTAGACGTCTATTAAACACAAAATTGTTTGCTGGGAAAACTTTTTTAATCCGCGTGACTTTTAAGAAAACTAGAATTTAAAAAAATAATATTGTACCAGCCAAATTGGCTAGTTAACATAAAAGAAAAAAATGCAAATGCATTAATTTGATCTAAAATAGCATTGCGAGTAGCACTAGTGATGGACTGTAGCTGTTTTGTTTTTATGTCAGACATTCATCTAGTTCATTCTTCTGATGTGTATGATATGACCTTTTCCTGTTTGTGACCATGACAGCTCCAGTGACTGTTGATCTGCTGATCTACGCAGGCTGTGGTGCCACGGGTCTCATCCTTTGCATTATTCTCCCTGTTGTTGTTTGCAAATGTGAGTCAATTTTTAACATTTCACCAATTAATCCAGCTCAAAACCACAGAATCCTACATCAGGGAAAAAAATATTGTAATAATAACTGTGACTTACACAAAAATAGGATATTGCATGAAGTCTTACTTTATTCATATGTTGCACAATAATGCAAGACATGGTTCAGCAGTTAAAAGAAAGAGGGCCAGAATTTAACGGAAATAGTGACTGGCTCTCCTCCACCCTCCCCCTGTTCAAACACCTTTCTCAGTCTCAAACACATCAACACTTTACTTATGTCTATTTCTGTTTTCAGTCACCAAATTAAGAACAACTTTTTTTTTTAAATGTGTTTCAGAATAATGTCTAAAATTTATAAAAAGGAATAAGCATATTCGTTTGTAGAATACAGAGAACAAAACAAAAATAGCTATCTGCTTCTAGCTGCTCTCCCAATTTGACAAATCACCATCTAAATCTGAATGAGGATGGTAAACCAGATTAAAAAAAAACAATATCGAGGAAGTGGCTAAGACCAAGACACCCCATTTTAAATAAAGCAAACAGCCATATATGTTTAAGATAGTCAGGAAGCTAAATGAAAATTAAGAATACTTAAGGTTGTTGTTTTCACTATGGGTCATCAGAAAACAATGTAAACTCATCCTACATATTCTATATATGTATATATTTATATTGGTGAGTTTAGGGCGAATTTACATTGTTTTCGGATGATCCATGGTGAACAACCTCAAACATCCTTAATTATACTGTTTAGCTTCTTAACTGCCTACAACATATGGTTGTTTGCTTTGTTTAAAATGTGGTGTGATTGTAAACTTGTAATTGCTATATTGTGAACCACCAGGTGGCGACAAAAGCAAACGAATTTCCAGCAAGTGGACTAAACTAACATTAGCTAAAATTGTTATAGACCATTTTGAGGGATGTAAACAAAAACAATGGTCCCAATGTATTTCCTGTTTTACATTTTTAATTTCTAAAGCTTCTGAGAATCCAAAAAGAGCCACATATAGGTAAATAATGTTATGATAGTGGTTTTAACATTAGGTTATGATTGAATTGCCTCTTGTTACAGTTATGAAATAGTTTGATAACAAGCAGGAAGTGTTCATGGGCCAAAGACATGACCACATTGAAATGGTCTATAGTACACTGTTTAAAATAAATAGTAAATAAAGTAATACGATAAATTTAGTACTTTTTTCCATGATGGTTTATAAAGGTAACGTTTAGTTCATTTTTAACTAGATATTAGGTTGCATGTTGGCTATTTATTAAGCAGTCTCTCCGGGAATTTGTGCATTTTTGTAGCCTAAAATAAAAAAAAGTAAAAAAATAAAATAAAATATCTTGTTTAGATTTGCTTATATATCTTATTATCAAAACAACCAAAACGTTGTTGAAAAATCTCTTCTACATCAGCATTAGAAAAAGATTCATCAAATATTAAAATGGCATCATGATAAAACTTACTGAAGGGAAAGTACTGAGAGACTTAGAACAATAAATAAAATTTACATACATTTTTATGCAAGTAGTCTGCCATTTTTCCCAGTATACAACACTACATAAACCTGACCTATTAAAAATCTAATGATATAGGCTATCAACTGTAATAATGCTGACGTTTTTGTCCAGATTAAAGTGTTTAAGTGAAACTTTCACAATCGATAGAAAGGATGTCACTCAGAATGTGCGCGCATGTGTGTGTGTGTGTGTGTGAGAGAGAGAGAGAGAGAGAGAGAGAGAGAGAGAGCATGTTCACTGAGAGTGAGATGCATATAGTTAATTTAATTAGAAGTTTAGTGATGGATTCAGCGCATGCAGCTTACATCAAGTAGGCTTTGGTTAAATGGTGCATAGATGTCACATGATGATGCATCTGAGGTTGACTAAAATCTGCAGGAAATCTACAGCAATTTGCTAGGTCATCTGAATTTGTGCAGCATTTTCTTAATTTAGAATTAAATTTGGCGATCGCAAAAACAAAATCGCAGAGGGCCTGATGATTAGGGATTAAAAAGCAAATATTAATGCCTTATTCTGCTTGACAGTATTCTACGTACATTCTTTTTCTATCCCATATCTAATCTTAACCTTTACACCATCGGTTAGCTGGAAGTTTGGGTAACACTTTATTTTGATGGTCCATTTGAGGATTAGTAGACTGTCTGCTTAATATCTGTTGATACTGCTCCTTCAACAGACATTTAACTGACTATAAGAAACTTTGCAAGTACATGTCAACTTAATAACTTAACAAAACCTAACAGTCTACTTATAATCTATTGAGAATTAGTTGACATGTAGATGCAATGTAACTTAAATTCAACAAACGGACCATCAAAATAAAGTTTGAGGCAAAAGTTGTAGTTAATTGTGAGCATGTGCTCCCCAAACTAAATTTACTAGTTTATATCAAACAAACCACTTTAATAAATGAGTCTGTAACCTTTTGAAATTTTACCATGTTAATAAAAAATATATATTTATTTGTTTCTTGTTTCTATTTGTATTTATGCAAGTTGCAACACAGACTCATTGGAAATATGTGCTTCAGCCTAGATTTCAGTGAAATCGCCAACAACTATAATTCCTTTTCACACTAATGATATTTACAGGGATATATTATTGACAAATAAAGGATTATTTTGTGCAGTTCTTTACACAACACCAAATAAATACCACAAAACAAGTAATTAAGTACTCACCTATCTTCATATCTCATATGCCTCATATATCTCCATATAGATCTCCACCAAAAATTAGATAATATTGTATATAAAATGTTGATTGTTGAACTTTTGTATAAAATCCATATCATATTGTCATTTGCGCTCACTAGATAATCAAATTACTCTGTTTCTTTTGAGTTATTATTTCACTAACTTAACTTTTCTGATGTAGTCGGTTTTCTCAGTAGCTCATTTTGCACTGTCTTGTACTTGTGATGCATAGTGCTCAGGTTTGAATATGGTGAGGCACAGTTCCATAAAAGAGATAAAAGCAATGTAAAATCAAGGTAAAACTATCTGGTCAAAATGCACTTTTCTTTTATGTTTACTTTTGAAAACACTATTGGTTGGGTTTAGGTCAGTAGTTCACTGGATGGTCTGTATGACAAGCCTCGCCTTCTTGTGAACATGTAGCTGAAACAAACAAGAAAATATACTTACTCCCAGGGCCATTTATATCGAAGTTGATATTTATCCACACCATATTGGTGTTTCGTAACATCTAGTTTTTTTATGAGCTGAGTTGTTAGCCCAAAGCTCAACCCCCAATCTGAAGGACCAGGACATACACACATACACTATACGGACAATTTAGCTTACCCAATTCACCTACAGCACATGTCTTTAGATTGTGGGGGAAAAAGGAGCACCTAGAGGAAACCCATGCGAACATGGGGAGAACATGCAAACTCCACACAGAAATGCCAACTGACCCAGCCGGGGCTCGAACCAGCAACCTTCTTGATGTGAGGTGACAACGCTACCCACTACCCCACCATGCCGCCCTACAACATAATATACCCTAAGTAAATTATTTCAAATTTGCAAAAATCTAGACATCGCTCTCTAGTGGATCTGTCATCTGAAACATTTAATGAATTGTTCTCGGAGTAATGCATTTTCCATTTTGCAAAAATCTAGGCTGAGGCATGGATTTCCAATGAGCCTGGGTTGACTAATTAACCAATAATTAGCTTATAAAAATATGCTGAATTACCTTGAAATAGTTATCTGTGAAAATGGACCAGTAAGTTTCTGTTTAATGTTCAGTGGATGGGAATGTCTTTAATTCGCTGTCTAATTGTGTATTCTTTTGTTTGTGCAGGCCGAAAGCAAGATGAAAGTGGATCTTTAGTGTTCAGTAACAAAGTTTACGAGAACTTCAGTTTCGCCATGTCTCGTCAGAACATACAATCCAATGATAAACCACAAACAGAAGAATGTATTTATGAGAACTAACATCAGCTGCGTTCATAACCTTTGCTTGAAGCCGGATGGGTTAGAAGGTCAGTGTGAAGTAGGCTACAGTGTGTTCTGTGGTTTTGTGAAGCACTGTATTTGAAAAAAATGTCTTTGTTGACTGAAAGAAAACTGTAAGCAAGCACTATATCAATAAAGTAACCGTGTTCTCATTGTATTTACTATTTACTATTGTGTGGTGGTTTAAATGATAATTATTGAACAGGTCTTCATATCTGTGGGTCTTAGATGAAGTACTAGGGCATTATTAAAATCTAAACCTGCACTTTTTGTGACTTTTATTTGTACTAGTTATATTGTAATTTTAATCTCTTGTAAATAAATAATGTATCATAAAATCTTCTGTGTCCTCTGTACTTTCAAACAAAACAAGTGTGAAAAAATAATCACAAAATTATGCACCAGCTGGCACAATCTTATTGCACAATATTCTCCGGTAAAGTTCAAATGAAGTACACAAATTCACTAATGCTTATGGTTCAAGCATTATTTTTTTTACATTGTACATACAGTATTATAAACTTTCTTTTTAGTTCATATGAGATCTGTAAGTAAAATTCTTAGGCCTGTCCATCTAAAAGATCCAACTAGCGAAACGTTTAGCTTGAGTATTTGTTAGTTACCTGGACAAAAATTCATGACAAAGCCATGTGGACTAGTAAAAATAAGCTGGTTGAACAATTGTTGGGTCAACTAAGGTATGATTGTTGAACTGACTTACAAATGCAAGTTGAAATATATACACCATTACTAAACATGGAAAAACTACAGATGTGCAATTCTATTAGATCTGAAGTCAAGCAAATGAACTAGCAGACAAATTAGCAATAGAAGCTTTAAATCTTAATGAAAGAAAATTGGGATTTCCCTTGGGAAAAAATGAAGGAAGAGCACTAAAAAGCCACATTGATTAAATACTGACAAAATATTTGGGATTCAGGAGATGGCATGTTCTAATGAACTGTAAAAAATATAAGAAAGAAAGAAAGAAACTTAAATAATATATCATTAAATTTATGTCCAGGGTCAAGTGTAGTTACGGTTATATTGCACATCAATAAGACCACTTCAATAGTGAACATACACTCACCGGCCACTTTATTAGGTACACCTTACTAGTACCGGGTTGGACCCTCTTTTACCTTCAGAACTGCCTTAATCCTTCGTAGCATTGATTGAACAAGGTACTGAAAATATTCCTTAGTGATTTTGGTCCATATTGACATGATAGCATCATGCAGTTGCTGCAGATTTTTCAGCTGCACATCCATGATGCGAATCTTCCGTTCCACCACATCCCAAAGGTGCTCTATTGGATTGAGATCTGGTGACTGTGGAGGCCATTTAAGTACAGTGAACTCATTGTCATGTTCAAGAAACCAGTCTGAGATGATTCGTGCTTTATGACATGGCACAATAGCAACAATACTCAGGCTGTGGCATTGACACGATGCTCCAAAGTGTGCCAAGAAAATATCCCCCACACCATTACACACCCACCACTAGCCTGAACCGTTGATACAAGGCAGGATGGATCCATGCTTTCATGTTGTTGATGCCAAATTCTGACCCTACCATCCGAATGTCACAGCAAAAATCAAGACTCATCAGACCAGGCAAAACTGTCATGATTTGATATTGTGGAATTACTTTTTCTTTTTCATTTTGTTTAAATTGTACAAACCACTGACTGCAGCACGTAAGTCTGTCATTGTTGGAATGTTTCTATGAATATTTTTCTGAATGAATATAGAACTCTATACAATTAATATTGTCTGCAACTCCTATGTTTTACTTTACTTAAAGAGGAAATGAGCACCTCGACTTCATTAAGTTTCATAGCATGAGACAAAGCAAGACATGCTCAGCGCTTTCACTTGAAAGAGGAATGGTGAGTGTGTCACTTGTAACTTTTAAGGTATTTAAGAACTATGATAGTACTGTACAATAAGTAAAGTCTTGTTTGTTAATGAAAAATTAATGATCACTATACTTTGTTAATGTGAACGGAAACAATATTAGAATATAATATCATGTATTTGTATAAAAGTATAAGCAAATATTCAAATAAACTATAATAAATAAATGCAGTAGAAATATTGTTTATTTGTTAGTTAACTAATGTAGGAAAGGTTAACAAATGAAACCATATTGTACAGTGTAAAACAATATATCGAACAACAAAATACATATAAACAGAAATATAATTCAACTTGGAAGCTTGTTTATTACACTTTTCAGATATTTGAACAAGAGTTATCTTAACATTTTTCTTTGTCTTTTTAATTTGTGTTTAATTGATGTTTATTTTTGGCAGTATTTCTTTTTAATCTGTTGCGGTTGGATGCTCCTGTCTTCAGCTTATGGTAATGTTAAATGTGCAAAATCTATGATACATTTATGAATAATACATATTATGATATATAATTAATCATTTAACGGTGTAATTTACAATTTGTAACAAGTTGTCCTTACTCTTTGCTTTTTCAGATTTTGCCAATGCGGCAATGATTCACACTACAACTTTATTTGTCAAACATGGGCAATCTGCAAGAATCAACTGCAACTACAGCCGAACAGATGACACAGAAACTATTTTCATAGATCAAAAATAGACATTATTGTGCCTAAAATACAAGTAGCTTAATATTACTTTTATATATTACTGTTTTAGTTCTTTGACATTATAATACTTTACTGATGTGATGGTGCAAAACACAACATTAAAGACCTTTTATTTTATCACTGGAAGCTGCTCCACTTTATATAATGAACATGAAACACTCACACTTTAGGCAACTTGTGACTTAATAAAAAGCATGTGTTGTTCTGTCACAATAAGAAGATATAATTTAACTTTAGCTTACACAAAAAGATGATAAAACTACATTAGACTTTGTCTGATGTTTGTTCCAAAATAGCCCAGTCATATTTAGATGGCCTCAATGTAAAAAAGACAATTACTGACAACCAAAAGCTTAAAAACAAAAATAGGATTTAGGGGAGAGTTTAAAAAATCCAATGAGTGAAGAGACCTCAGAGGATAAGGGAACTTGTGCCAGGCCACAAAGTGTGATTGCCCTTTGATTTGTTGCAGTAAAGTGACACATTTACAATCAAAATCTAAATAAATGTCTGTCTTTCTGAGATTTTCTGGGGGATTCTTATAGGTTTCTGAAAACTGCTGTTCTAAGTAGATTAAAAATATTAAGACAGCAGAAGTTGGTCTTAAAATAGCCTCTTTCAGAGACAGAAATATGTTTTTCTAATGTTATTTAAGAAATCTGTTAATTACGTTGGAATTAATTATAGTTTATTTTAATAATACTTATGTTTTCAATGATAATTGATTGAATCAATATAAGAAATATAAAAAGAGATACCTTTTTCTAAAAGTGAAAATAATTAGAAGAAAGAAAGAAAGAATCTATCTATTTATGAAATTGGCCGTACTGACAAAAAGTATCATATCAGATGAACATTTGCCACTTAGGCATGTGTGTGTCTTTGTGGCCAGTGCAGTCTGTACTTGGGGGTTATGTAAGTTTGCAAGAGGTAAGAGATTTATCATTGGTCTCTTTTAGCTTATTTTATTCATTAAGTTTAATTATTATTTTTATTATCAAATTTATTGTGCCTTTTTACCATATGTATTACAGGTGCAGCTTAAGAGCTCTATCTGCTGTTTCCTGCGGTTCTTGTTTTCATTGTCCTGTTTCATTTTGGTTTTTGTTTCTTATTTTCTTCCAATGGACTGCTCCATTGAGCTCCTCCCTGTAAAGTTGTGTGATATGGAGTATTTGAAACGCCTGCTTTAGTTCTTGTACTAAAGAATCAGTGTAGATTTCTGCATCTTCTGCTTGGTGTTTCAGGCATTTCTGGATTATTATTATTATTATTAATCCCCCTTCTCCAGGCAGTTTGGAAGAACTTTGATTTGTACCAAGTTTAATTTTGTGTGTGTCTGAACTTGAGTTCTTTCTTTCTCTGTATTCAGATATTTTCATTGCCTATGGATGTACTGTAACTGGTGAGCTGGTTTTTGTTTGGAGTTTTTTTTAACTTGTGTTTTTTGTTTTGTGCAAATTTTTAGTTTTGTTTGGAAGTCACACCTCTCTTTAATTATACAAACCAGTGGGGGGTTTTACTTAACTGTAACCACATTGCTTAATGACAAATGTTTGGATTTTCCTGGGTGAAAACCAGGTGGCGGAGTTGCATTTTCTTAAACATCTTGACATCATATTGTGCTTTTTTTTTTTTTTTTTTTGCAGACTAAAAACAGATTTTATTTTTAGAATGTGTAGTTTTACTAAGAAAAATGCATATATTGTGAATTCCAAAACTGTTTAATAATTTTAAAATTGAATTTTAAAGACTTATCATAAAAATGTTTATTACCCTTACTAACAAAATGTTAATTAAATTAAAAAAAAATCCCTAATACTCAATATAGTGTAAGTTTTGCGTTGTAGTTGTGCAATGATTTCACTGTGCAATAGCATCTTAGCGTCATTGAGCTACAAACTGACCTGCCTTTTGCACTGACTGTCATCTTAACCTATGACATAATTTGGAGCCTGTCACCAAGGGGCTATTATTATTTTATTTATTTTATTTATTTTATTTATTTTATTTATTTTATTTATTTTATTTATTTTATTTATTTATTTATTTATTTATTTAGGATGTGTGAGCTGAGGCACACTTAATAATGCCATCTCTATATATGGGTTTCAGCATTTTTCTTTGTCTATTTCTGCTTTTGGTCACCATGACTGCAAAAAAAAAAAAACTAAAAAAAAAAATGCCTATTTGTATCATATGATAAAATATCCTGACATCTGCATTCAGAAGAAACCCAGCTAAAAGCAGTCTAAGCCCAGGATGCAGGTTAGGTTCTCTCAGAATGTTCTAGCAGGGTTATTTCAAAACATGAAATGTTTCTTTCACGCTTTACATCTGAGCCTTCACAAATATATATATATTTACTTCAGAACCTGTGAATTAAATTAGTTTCGGTTCCTTTTTTATTTTTTTTTCTCTTTAGTTTTTGAAAGGGCCCATGCTTACTTTTAACAAATGTTTCCATTGTATTTAACTGAACCAAATTAAAATAACCGTAAGTGGTTATTATCTAAGTGGCTTTTGTGCACCACTCACATATTGGAGTGAATTAAAAGAAAAAAGTATTTTTTTATTTATTTAAATGTCCTGATGTTAAAATAGCATCCAAGCCTTAATTTTGAGGCCCACTGCAGTGTGGTTTTCTCTGCCCACTGAATTGATTGACATGCGAGTATTAAAATTGAGCACCTTTTCGGGTTCAAATGAGTGAGGTTTACCTGCACAGCACTTCACTAGCTGGCCTCTTTTACATAGACATGTAAAAAAAACTGTGAAGTGTGTGTGTGTGTGTGTGTGTGTGTGTGTGTGTGTGTGTGTGTAACTACTGGGAAACTTCCTGGTTCCGTTTTACTGTGGTATTTTTGACTCTAAAACTGGATCTCTGCTTCATTCATGTCTGTCAGTCACTGACATCTGTTTTTCTGATGTGACACAGATGTGGGTGGGGAGAACCAGCTTATTTTCATTTAAAGGCACAGGCAACACATTCATCAGGGTATAATAAATGATCTGATGGGTATTTTGAGCTGAAACTTTACAGACGCTTTCTGGAGACACCAACAGCTTATATTGCATCTTGTAAAATGGGTCAAATAGGAGCCCTGTAAATACTTTGAAGATTACACATCTGATCACCTATTCAGTTTCTGTGCAGTAGGCAATTATCTTTAGTTGATTAAGTGGTTTATTTCACTTACATCATTCATCTTGTATATTTGTCTAGATTATATATGTTGGCATTTTCTTTTTACATTGCATTACTGACTGTTGACTTAGAATTTAAAGGTATTTATTGACAGGGGCCCTCAGTGCCGGCACGCTGTGTTGTGTTTTTTATAAATAATTTAGAACTATTATGTACTTCAGAGCGAACAGGCAGAAAGAGCTCAAGTCCAAACCACAGGCAGAAGAATATAGAGAATAGGCAGAAGAGAATTTAACCTTTGCTTTAGTGCCTAATTTGTTGTGCAACGACAACATGTAGGCCAAGACGTGTTAAGCGGTTTTGCTTTGATGCTGTATCCAATGTCACTATTTTGTTTATAAAGCCTTTATGTTGACAAAAAATTATACTTTTTCTAGAGCAGACAACTGCAATTTGTATTATTACAATAACTATGTTATACATTTACATCTTGAAGGGAGCATTGAACTATTATAGTGTAGGTGTGGTAACCCTTCTGAAAAATGCAGTGAAAAAACATCAGTCTGTAATGATTTTAATAGTCATAATAGAAATTGTGCATTTTAATGTAAACTGAAATGGTCTTTTGGGTCTCAACCATTGTATGTTTTGTAACGTTTTTAATGTTGTTTGTATTGCTCTGTGGTGGTTTTGTTTGTTTGTTTGTTTTCAGCAGTGAATAAATTATATTTTCATGTGAAAGTGATGAAGAATTCAGGGTGTTGCTTGCCCTCCATATTCCCTAGATTTCAATCCTATTCAGCATCTGTGGGATGTTTACTGCTATAGTGTTTTGGTGCCCTACACCACAGGACACCTCCAGGGGTTTTGTATAGTCCATGCCTTGGTGATGTTTTAGCATCACACAGAGGACTAGTGTATATTAGATGGTGGTCATAATGACTCATGAGTGTAAGCAAATAATGTGTTCAAATACTTTTGCATGAAAGCATCTGTGAAGTTGTACTAAACTGTAACTATCTCTGTAGGCCTAGTACACTAGTCAATATTTGAAGGGGCTTAAAACCATCAAAGTGTGTTAAAACAAAATGCTTTTTGAACAACACCCTTTTGATGACTTTTTATCAGGTATTGTCTCTAAAATCTCAGTGGTTTACATGTTTTTCATCAGATGCGTCATAGCACTGACACTTTATTTCCCACTCATCCCCTCTTGTGTTTGTGGTTAACAAGTATTCATGAAGATATGACGAAAGTCAACATCCTCTTACACTTCCAGCTAACAAGCAACAATCTAACTCTGTAATGCAATAAAATCTGAGTTTTCTAATTCAAGACTGTCGACCTCCTTTGTAATAAAAAATACACAACTTACTGTTTAATAAATTTGAGATAACTGATCAGTCAATTGCCTTATCCTAATAAGAGTTAAAAAGACTTCCCATAATGATGGGAACACAATGTTCATTGTCAAACTAGAGAACCTAAAGTGTCTAAAGAAGTCAGTGAAAGACAGTGGTGTACCAAATACTCAAATTACTGTAATTGAGGAGTTTTTCTCAGTAATTATACTTTACTAAATAGTTTAAAATGCGTTCTTTTACTTTTAGTTGAGTCAATTTTTTTTTTGTTCTGTGTTGGTGCTTTTACTGTGCTATTTTTCTTCAATCTGCAGTAACCATGTTTATTTTAGAATAATCAATCCTGTGATTCCCGTCCAATCAAATCGTGCATAGAAAAATTTAATCAGAAAGACCGGCCTCAAGACACAGAAGCTTTATAAATGCGCTTGCACTACATTTTTTTGGCAAGTAATGGTACTGGAGTATGATTTTTCAGGACTCTTTCCACTACCTATAAAAGGTAGAGGAGAAGGTTTGTTTTAAGTGTTGGGGTTTTTTTTAGGTGGTTTTTGTCAGCAGTAGGAGTTTGGCCCTTTTTACAGCTACATGCCATAGTAAGTACAAATCTGCCAACAATTGTCATATAGGACAATGAGCTCCACGCAACAAAATGGGTAAAATGGGTATGAACCCATTAGAAGGGTAATTGGGTAATCTTCTTATGGGTAATGGGTAATTGAAGCTGAAAACACTGAAATAATGAAATTAAGGAAATTAATAAATAAATAAATATATTAAGTGTACACTATTAAACATGATTTATAGCTCTTTATTTGGTTTAAAATGAGTAGATTACTTTGCTTGGTCAGTTTTGTTCTTATTTGTGTCATTTTTATCAGACCATCATTGTTGGAATTGTGTGTTTAGTCATTTGCTGTTTTTAAAATGTGTTTCGAAAAATACATGGAATTTGATGAGATCCAGATGATGTATTGTTGTCTAGTTTGTTATTGCTAACTGTTGCATAACTTAAAGGAAATCACCTCCTCTGCCCAGTTTCATGTCACTTCAGTTTAACACAGTGAGACAACAGCCACGCTTTCACAGGAAAGAGGGATGGTAAGTGTGATTGTTATAAAGATTAGAAACATATTTTATACAATTTTATAAATATACGTATCCGTTATAGACGTATATCATTATAATGCTTTTAACTGAGTTGAAAGCATTTTTAATCAATCTTTTTCGCTTTTGTTACAATTTGTTTGCAACTCTCGATTTTTGGGCAAAAAAAATAACATAAATTTGTATATTTTACGATTGTAATTTTTAGACATACCTATTGCTTAGATGCTTGGTTATTTAACTAGACCAGTTATAAATAGCCATTTGACATTTCGGTTTAATGTGTCAACTGTCTTACAGTGTTTCTCTCTGATCTGTTGTGGGTGGATGCTGCTGACTTCGGCTTTTGGTAAGAAACAAGTCTTTTATAATTCTTTTGTTGACAGAAATGCTAATAACCTGGAGGATTTGGTAAAATTTAATATGAACAATATAGACCATTTTGAGGGATGTAAACAAAAACAATGGTCCCAACACATTTCCTGTTTTACATTTTTAATTTCTATAGCTTCCGAGAATCCAAAATAAGCCACATATTGATAAATAATGTTATGATAGCTGTTTTAACATGAAGATATGATTGAATTGCCTCTTGTTACAGCTATGAAATAGTTTGATAACAAGCAGGAAATGTTCATGGGCCAATGGCATCACCACATTGAAATGGTCTATAAAGAACATAGACATTTTTGTGAAATGCATTTTGTGTGTCAGCCAATTACACAGGAAGCATCTGTTTAAAGAGAAGCTAAATAAGTAGAATTCACAGCTTGCTATGAGAAATTCAAGTTGTTGTTCTTTGCTTTTTCAGATTTTGCCAATGCGGCAATGATTCACACTACAACTTTATTTGTCAATCATGGCCAATCTGCAAGAATCAACTGCAACTACAGCCAAACAGATGACACAGAAAGCATGACAGTGAATATTCAGACATTAAATCATACTCTGTGTTCATTTCGCTTTAATGGGAGTTCATGGAAACAACAAAACTGCAGAGATAACGTCAAGTTTAACTGGATTCCAGAGACTGAGGAAATATCATTTGAGCTCTTAAATCTCCAAATTCAGGATAAAAACACATACACCTGTACTGTGAGGAGGATTATACCACCACCACACATGGATCTGGGAGTAACACAAGTCCAAGTTATTGGTAAATAATTAAGTTGCCATCAGAAAAAAGAGATCAGTGATTAATTTATTGTATAACTGTCTTTGAATGCTTCTACTATTTTCAGTGCGTCCCGTCTTGTCTCTGTCCTGTGAGAAGATGCCTGACGGATCTCCTATGATTCTGTGCTCTGTGGGATTTCACAATGATTCACTTGAACTGCTGTGGATCAGAGATGGAGAATTCTTCAACAACTCATACTCAAACAAATCATTCAATCATGAATCATACCTTATTCTGCCGCCACAAATCAACGACACAATCTACTCCTGCTGGTTAAACCACTCATCCTTAAATAAACCACTCATCGCCAATTTATCTAGCTCTGCCTGCTATGAAAAAGAGGGTAAGTTTGGAGATTTTAAATATTTATTTAAATGTGTTTATTTAAATACTGTATTCATGAGTAAATTATTCTGTCTTTAGGTGTAGCTCTGCCTGTGACAGTGTCTGTGGTCTTGTTGACTGTCTTTTTGATCACTGCATTGATCATATGTAAATCTTACAGTAAGTCTCAGTGTCAGCTCTTGGGGACTTATTCTTTTCTGGAAAGTCATTTTGAAACTAGAACTATAGATTTTTTTGTGCACATAAGTCTACTAAAGGTTTTTAGGTAACACTTTACAATAACAGTACATGAATAATGATTTATTAATATGTAAAGTAAACATTATTTTATTATGAATTAATGATGAGTTAAGGCGTGCGCTAATCATGAACAAAACGGTTACTACGTAACCCTCATTCCCCGAGGGGGGGAACGGAAATGCTATGTGGAAAACTTCCACTATGGGGATTTCGTCAGAAGCCACTCATCTGAAAGAGTAATAAAACGGGCCAATGAAATGCCAATGAATTGGCGGTGTCAGTGTAATCAGCTGGCAGCAATTACAATCATTTGTGTATAAAGATGCCAGCCGTGCATCGCAGAGACACCTTTTCTAGCTGAAGAGCCGAACTACAGCTGAGCGTGAGCGCACCATCATCACCAGAGACGCAGGCCTCCAACGTGCCCCCTGGCCCTAACTTACCTTACTTACCTATGAAGCGTTTAAAGGCTTATTTATATATTTTTTGGGAGTCATAAAAAAGTACACCTAGTTAAGTTCTAGGAATTTAAAAATACGACAGTAAATTGGGAAAGCGTGCAGTCCCGACGCTGCGGAGGCCACCTGCTGCCCAAATGGGGAGACCTGGTGGCATGAAAACATATGAACTAACTCTGAGAAGGGGGAGTACACATATGAAGGATTGTTAGCGGGGAGGGAAGACACGGATCCGCCTGAAGAGGGGGGAACTATACCGTGGCTGAGTGAAGCATATGGGATCGCCATGGGGATCGCGAATAGCAGGCATCTATACCCAGAACGCGGGCTGACCAAGCAGGCATGCCAACAACGTAATGGGCCAGGCACCTGACTCCTCTGCTGAGTCAGGTGCTGGGGGCATCGGAGGAACTCTGTAGGGTTCGCCGAATGGGAAACTCAACTGAGTAGAGTAAGAAAAGCACACACATCTCTGTGTTAGAGAGAAAGGCGCAGTAAGAGTGTTTCAACACCGTACCGAACTTCCTCATTCACTGGTGTTATCCAGCACACATGAGAAAAATCAGCTCCACTCAAAGATTATAGAATCTTACGAATGTATTAGGTGTCACCCAGCCCACAGTTCTACAGATGTCTGTTAGAGAGACGCTGCATGCTTACGCCCAAGAGGAGGCGATGCTCTTAGTCGAGTGCGCTCTCACTCCCGGGGAACGCGGCTCACCCTGGCACTGAAAGAGAGGGAAATGGCATCCACTATCCAGTTGGCCAACCTCAGTATAGATATGGCACTTCCCATCTGCCGATCGTAACAGAAAAGGAGCTGCTTAGAGTCATAAGCTCTAATGCGGTCACATGGCACAGAGCGCGAACGGGACACAGTAAAGAAAGGGGTTGGGTCTGCCTCCTCCGTGGGCAGCACTTGCAGGTTCACTACGTAGTCTAAAAAAGAAGCGCTGTAGGAACCTCGGGCACCTAGGTGGGCCGGGCTCTCAGGAAAACGTGAGAGTGGGCCGGCCCGACTTGCTGGCACACTTCGCTGACCGAAAATGCTTCCAGATACCCGACCCTCTTGACTGATGCCAACGCGACCAGCAGAGCTCTCTACCTGGACAAAATTCTTAAAGACACTGAGTCGAGCGGATCGAGAGGACTTCTCCTAAGAGAGATCTCCAAGTGGGTATGAGAGGGGGACAGGATCGATTTAATTATCCAGCGTCTCGCACCTCTGGGAACTGGATGATGAGGCGATGCTTTCCCAGGGCGCCGTCATCCCCGCGTCTTCAGAGCGGGGATGATCGTAACGCCAACCCCTCAGAGCGGAGGGGACAGCTTTAGCTCCAGCCAGCTGAAGGAGGATAGCATCACACTGATCTGGCATGTCCGGGGTCCTTCTCGGAGAGAAGTACACCACACATTGAATAAACTCCACTTCAGGGAGTAGGCATGCCTCGTAGAGGGTGCTCTAGCCTGAGTGACGGTGTTAACCACCGAACCGGTAGGTCACCTAAGTCCTCCGCGGTATCTATGGACCACACGTGAGGTTCCAGAGATCTGGGCGCGGGTGCCAGAGGGTGCCTGTCCCAGAGAAGAAGGTGCTTCTTCAAAGGGATATGCCAGGGAGGGGCCGTCACGAGGAGAGCTGAAATACAGGTCCGGTTGAGTCAGAGAGGTGCAATAAACAAACCCGCTCCTCGTCCTCCCTGACTTTACACAGTATCTGTGTGAGTAGGCTCACTGGAGAAAATGCGTATTTACGCACGCCCCGGGGGCCAGCTGAGTTGGCCAGCTGAGTTAGCCAGCACGCCAGAACGCACCCATAACAGCTGGACAGCCGGGGTTGGAGCCTCCATTCTCCCGGGCGTGAACTGCCGTAAGAGCGCATCGGCTGCATGGTTGAGCTTGCGGGGAAAGAATGGCACGCAGTGATTCCTGCCGCGTATGACTCCAGAGGAGCAGACGGCGAGTGAGCTGAGACAAGTGGCGAGAATACCCCCTGTGCAGTTGATATATGCCCTAGTCGCCGTCCTTCCACGGACCCACAGCTGCATGCTCGCAACACACGGCCCCCCAGCGCGTAATAGAATCATCCGTCAGAACGACGACATACCTGGACACTTGTTCTAGAGGCACACAGGCCTGTAGAAATGCAGGGTCCGTCCAGAGGCTGAGTGCGCGGCGACACAACGGACAGTCACCCGGTGCGTGCCCACATGCCATGCGCGTCTGGGGACCTGATCGTGAACCCAATGCTGAAGCGGTCTCATAAGGAGCAACCCGAGCGGCGTGACAGCGGCTGCGGATGCCATATGCCCCAGGAGCCTCTGAAATAATATCAGTGGAACCACAGTTTCCTGTCGAATTCTCTCAGACAGGTCAGCATCAGCTCGGCGCGCTCTCGGGGGAGGCACGCCATCGTGGTGATCGAGTCCAGCTCCAACCTGAGAAAAGAGATGCTCTGCATGGGGCCGAGCCTGCTCTTTTCTCGGTTGACCCGAAACCCTAACAGGTCGAGGTGCCGGAGCACCCTGTCCCTGTGCATAATCAATTGATCCCGTGAGTGAGCTAAAAAAAAGCCAGTCATCGAGATAATTGAGTATGCAGATGCTCGCAAGCCGAAGGGGCATTAGGGCATCCTCCGCGAGCTTGCGCGGAGACAGGGAGAGCCCGGAAGGGAGGACTTTGTACTACCACTCTCGACCCTTGTACGCAAAGCGCAAAAACTGCCGGTGGTGTGGGAAAATGGAGACATGAACATACGTATCCTTCAGGTCTATCGCTGCAGACCAATCCTGAGGACGAATGCACCGGGGGTTGTGCTTCTGCATGAGCATTCTGAGCGGCTGCTTGTAAGGCAATGGGGCAAAACACCCAGAACTAGGACTGGTCATAACCCACCGCTTTTTTAGGGTATGATGATGTACAGACTAAAAAGCCCATACCTCATCTTGGCTGGAAGGACCGGCTTGATTGCTTTCTTCACCAGGAGGACAGCAATCTCCTCGCGTAAGACAGGGCTGACCTTGGTATAATACACGCCCCTGAACTTGGGAGACCATTTAGCGAACTGAATAAAATAGCCGAGTCTGATTGTTCGAATGAGCCATCGCGACGGGCTAAGCAGTGTTAACCAGGCTGGCAAAGCCCGTGCAAGTGACATCATCTGTGCAATCACTGACGCATCAGCAGTGGGGCAGCACGGGATGGGAGAGCTCACCCCGGGAGGCGCGCGTCCCGAGGAAGAGCAGAAGATAAGAGGTTAATCTTAACTTCATCCCAAGAGCCAGCAGGGCGGCTGGGGGTGTGAGAGAAAGGAGCCCGTCCTCTGGCACTCTCAGAGCCTGTGGCCAAGAGCACCGATCCTGCGAGCTGGAAGGCATAGCATCCCATACTGGCAGTGTTTGGGCTGTCACATCCGGAGAAAGGAGAAATTGCTCTTTTATAAAATTTGGTAGCCATACGGCCCTAAGTTATTGATATGGGTGTCCGTGGCCCTCCGCCGGGAAAAGAGCAAACCTCCTTTTCTCCGAGTGGGCCGTCTCAGGGATGCTTCGCGGTCCGTACCGGACTTAGCAGCGCCCTGAGGCGGGGGGCGGTGATCATCTGTGGGGTGCTCAATGCTGCTGCTTAACCGGTGGAACGAACAGGGTGGTGGAGCAGGTTTTGGAGCCACAGACGAGCGCCCTCGGCGAGGAGTAGCCAAAGTGGATGGCTCGACAGGGAGATCGGTTTTTAAAGCCCGCCGATCGCATTTGACTACTCTTTCACTGTGGTGAATTCCTAGGTGAACTCCCCCCCCCGGTGTCGCCGAACAGGCCATCCTGGGATATGGCTGATTTAAGAAAGCGAACTTTTTTAACGTCACGCATATCTGCCAGGTTTTAGCCAGAGGTGGCGTTCCTGGACCACTATTGTGGTCATCGTCCTTCCCAGGGCACTCGCAGCCGACCTGGTGTTTTTAGAGCAAAGTCGGTTGCAGTGCATACATTAAACCTGTGTCTGAACCTTCCTCGTGTCACTGGGCCAATGCCTGCGCCAGCCATAGCAAGTAAAATGGAAGCAGCCTGGCCCGCAGCAGTGTAGGCTCTGGCCCCAAGGGATGCAGAGAACCTACACGCTTTGGACGGGAGCCGAGGCTAACCACGCCAGGAAGGGGCACCACACAGGCAAAATTGACCGCACTAGCACGCTTGACCTGGGGATTCGCCTTGTACCCCCTGGCTGCTCCATCGAGGAAGGTGAGGGCGGAGCGCACGCAGACCGGGCAGAAAAAGGTGCCCTCAGCTCTGCGTGAACTTCTGTGCATCTCTGGGAAGAAGAGGACGGGAGGCTTCTTATCCTCCACGTCACACCTGTTTAAGCTGGGGGACAAGCCATCTCCAGCCTCGCCGCCGAAGCAGCCCGGGTTAGCACGGCCATGATATCAGATTCCATATTCGGAGCCTCGCTTACCACCCCTGAGGGAGGAAGTGGGTCCGAATTGTCATCGGAAAATGACAGCCCACCCTCCGTTGCAGCAATGGACATCTGGTCCTCGGTGTCATGGAGTGAGAGGGCGATCATCCCGGAGGATGGAGCGATACTCTCAATCAAAGCTTGGATGGAGCGTGCTGAGGAATGGGAGGTCCGCAAGCCTGAGGGCAGCAGATTGACCCCCCTGTAACCCTCAGATCTGCCAGAGTGCCAACCGCTACTTGCGGGGGACAATAGGGGTGGTTCGCCCTATTACAAGAGCGAGCCCCAATCTTACCTGCGCAACAGACACGCCATCGCAGTGATGGCATGCGCTGCCCGAGAGCACCGCATTAACATGCTGAACCCCCAGATAATTGGTTTCTGATCAAATCCCCATAGTGGAAGTTTTCCACATAGCATTGAAGTTCCCCTCCCGCTGGGGAACTAACTTTAACTACAACATTACTCACATGAGTTCATGTGTGAATAACGGCTACCTTGATTACTTGTTAGTACATTCATTCATTAATTTTCTTTTCAGCTTAGTCCCTTTATTAATTAGGGGTCGCCACAGCGGAAATGAACCGCCAACTTCAGAACACTTTTCTACTGTTATTCAGTGTAAACACACTAGATGAACGTGCATAAGGAGTTCATGAGTAGTTAAAAATGAGTTAATGATGATGTCACTATAATATAATTATACATTAACATATCATGAGTTGGTGATGGTTAAATTAAACAAACTAATATGGTAATTAATATATTAATTAACAAACAAGTAATCAAGGTAGCCATTATTCACACATGAACTCATGTTGTAGTTAAAGTTAGTTCATGATTAGCACATGCATTAACTCATCATTAGTTCATAATAAAGTTAGTTTACATATTAACACATCATTATTCATGTACTATTATTGTAAAGTGTTACTGTTTTTATTTTTAATATACAAGTGAAACGTCATTAGACTTTTTATTCCGTGGGTGACAACAATATGTTATGATATTTTAGAATATGTTGTATTTTTATCTCAGCACTCAATGTCCTATGCTTAGAATGAGTTCTTGGTTTGGCTTGTAAACCTTACTGGCCACATGCACAGAAGGTGTTATACACTGCCTGTCAAAAGGGGAAAACAGATTGTTTGCATTTTTAAAAAAAGCAAATACTTAATGATTCTATCCTTATTGCTGAGATTTGACTTGTTATATTCTATCAATAATTTTGTAGTAAGAAAGCTTCTTTTTTATTCAGTATTTTGCCACCATTGGGGTATATGCACAGCTAGTGATTTTTCAGCCAATGATAAACTTTCAGTAAAAGGTTTATGCAACTATTTTCAATTTCATAAGTTTCCTTTTACTGCATCGATGTTGTAATTTAATTACGATACAATCAGTTAAATAGACTTTAGCATTTATTTAATTGTTCAAGCATAAAACAAAATTAAAGACAGTGTAAACCAGAGATCCCCAAAGTAGGGTCCGCGATCCGTAAGATCACAGATTTTTAAAGAAATCAGATCATAAACATGGCGATTTTGTAATAGAGCGACAGTTCACCAGAAGTGCTTGGGCTGGCTGACTGAAAATTTAAAGTCTGTGTGCATATACCCCATTCACCTGATTCCTACTTAAAGTCTTTGACACTTTAGACTTTACAGTGGATCATACAAGATCTCTGTCAAAAATGAACACAACTCTTGATGAAAATAAACTTTTTGATGTTGCATAAGATTATAGAAAACTGAATGAAAGCCAAGTATTAGAGTGTTCTGAAAAATACTTTTATCATAATATACAGTGACCTGAATAAATACTCTTATGTCTTATGTTCTTCTAGGAAGAGCACGTAAGTTGTCTGTGTCTCCAGTAAAAGTGAGTGTCACATCTGAGCCTGTGCTTCATGATCACCTACAGTCTGAGAGGTTGTATTCAACACTGGGTGACCATCATCCAATCCCATGCAGCCACATCGGAGTCTGCCCTTCTCAACAATGAATGTTAAATGAATGCATTTTATAATGATAACACTGTATATTTTTCACTACGCTAATAGTTTTTGACTTAAATTTTTACTTGCAGAGTCCTGATCCCTGTTTATAAAGCAGATTCAGCAGCTCTTTCAATGTGTGAGACAGCAACCAATGGTTTTTAAACAATTCTTTGAATCGCACATTTAGCTAATTCGTTTTGGAAACCCTGAATCATACTAGAACCCAAATAGTGAATCATTGAATCATTTACTTGGGTGATTAATTACCAAAAAAAGCTATAAGACAGAGGAGTCATTGAATTATTCTCTAAACCGATCTGTTATAAATCAATTTCAATAGGGAACTAGATGTTAAAGTTGGCTTGAGAGCCTGTTGGAAGTAGTTTATTTAGTTAGAAAAAGTATCAAGTTGGCTAAAAGAATGTTTAAGATCTCTGCAGACAACAATGTAACCAGTTTAGAAAATTAAACAAGCCAGTAAAAAGCTTTAAAGTTGATCCCTGTCTGTGGTTTGCAATAACATGAATTAGCATGCTGTTAGCATGATTATAGCATGAATAAGCATGTTGTTAGGATGATTCCAGCATTAATTAGCATGTTGTGAGCATGTTTCTAGCATGAATTAGCATGTTGCTAGCATGATTCTAGTGTAAATTAGCATGTAACTAGCATGATTCTAGTGTGAATTAGCATGTTGTTAACATGATTCCAACATGAATTAGCATGTTGTTAGCATGATTCCAACATGAATAAGCATGTTGTTAGCAT